>WEIV01019642.1:81629-108223 GCA_013390005.1 Calyptomena viridis | reverse complement strand
CCCACAAATGTCCCGTACAACCTCTCTCCTGACACATTCCTGTGCCCCCATAACTACATCGGGACCCTTCACCTCAGTTTTGCTCTCTGATGTTGGCAAAAGGTCCCTGCACCCCCATTTCAACACCCCCAGAGCCACATCCCCTCCCTGCACCCCCAGCCCTGTACCCCACGCCTGCACTTCCGTATCCACACTCCATTCCTGCATATCTATCCCTGTCCCAGCCCCGCCTTCCCACTCACCCGTCCCAGACGAGTGCTCTGCCTCCCAGTGCTCCCTGGCTTTGGGGACTCGCAGGAGGGGTTTTGGGGCACAGCAGTGGCACCAGGCTGCCTGTGTGTCCCCTCACCACAGCATACACAAATTTTGGTTGATAGCACTTCCCCTCTCAGAACTTCCCTTGCCAGGGTGTCTGGTCCAGCCAGCGCCAGCAGATCCCACTTCTCCTTTGGGTCTTGCCCCCCTTCCCCTTCCCCTTCCCATCAGTGTGACATCAGGGCTTCCTGAGCCCCAAAACAGGATCCCCAGCCACCACTCCTGCCCTCCTCTGCAACTGCCTTCCCTGCACAGCCTTGACTTTGCCCCGAGCACACGTGGCACTGGGGAGGTGCCAGGCCCTGCACGAGCTGGGGTGCAGCACAAGCAGCAGGGACAGGCCCATGGCTGGGGGTACCTGCCCTGCCAGGGCTGGGGAACAGAGCCAAGTGCTCCCTCAGTGGCTCTGTGGTGCCTGTGGTGTTTGGGAGCTCGGAGTGTTTTCCCAGGGAGCTGTAAGGAGCTTGTGCCTTGTGCCTGCTGACACTGGAGGCTTATCTGGAGCCTGGTGTCGGGACCCCTCCCACCTCAAGGCTGAGCTGCAGCCCCCCAGCCCTCCCTGGTCCCCTCAGGGTGTCCTTTGGGGGTCCCACAACGTGCAGCACCTTGGGGTGCAGCCTCAGGGGGTGGCAGTGGGCACAAACTCACATTTTAACTCCCCCTTGGGATTAGCAGGGCAGCCTGACCTTAATCCCCCGTTACTCAGGGGCCTGGAGGGGCCAGTGTGGGGCTGGTGGGGCCCCCAGCACCCGTTTGGCCGTGCCCTGGCCAGTAAACCCCAGTGGGTGCTGGACCAGGGTCAGTCCCAGCTCTGCCCTGTCCCAGTGATTGCTAGACTTTCCTCCCAAAAATCTGGTGGTCTTCAGCATGTCCCCAAACCCCAGTGCTCCGACCCAGCCATGGACCCCAAGGTGCCTCTGCAGAGACTCTGACACTCAGTGCACAGGTGAGCAAGGCTGGGCCATGCTCCCTGCTCCGGGCTCCCATCTCCCAGGACAGCCCCACAGAACAGCAGGAGGAGCAGGAAAAACCAACCTTGACTCGGTGCTTTGGCTGGAACAGGGTTGGAGCTGTCATGGGCTTTTTAGTGAGTCCCCATAGCGTGTGTGAGGTCCCTGTGGGCTGTACACGCTCCCCACGGGGCTGTGCCAGGTCCCCACGGGGCTGTGCAAGGTCCCTGTGGGGTATGTGTAGTCCCCATGTAGTTCTATAAAGTCCCCACAGTGGCTCTATATTGTCTCCACGGGGCTCTGCAATGTTCCCGGGGGGCTGCACAGAGTCTCCAGCTCAGCCCTTCCCCAGTGTGACACAGCCTGGGGGTGCCGGGACACTGGAGTCCCATGAGGGGTTTGGGGAGGACCCAGGGCGTTATTTCCCTGTTGCATTTCCCGTGCAGTTCCCGTGTCTCCTGCCCTGTCCCCTCCCGACGGCACAGGCAGCAGCACGAGATTTTTCCCTGCCATCCCTGAAGCCGCTGTTTTGGGCACAGCCTCACGAGTTTTGGGGCATGGCAGTGCCAGGCCGAGAGTTGGGCTGGATGCCCGGGAGGGGACAGGCTGCAGCATTGGGGGGTACCTGCCCCAGCACGGTGGCACAGGCATCCCTGAGCTGGCAGAGATGGGGGGCAAACGGGGCACAGGGAGGGGGCCAGTGTGTCCCCCCGCCAACCTGTGAGCACCCACCTCGGACACCTTCCTGTGCCCCTCTCCTGGGAGGGGACATGGCACCTCCCTGAGTCCCGACAAGCCCACCTGAAGCCGGGAGGTGGCAGCGATGCCCCAGAGACCCCCTGGCACCCCCTGCCCTCGTGAGCCCCAGCCCCGCTGCACCCAAACCTGAGGCGATGTGGCCCTGCACGGCTCGGGGGGACTCAGGGATTGGGGTACCCCCAGGACAGGCACCCCGGGCACCTACCTGGCTGTGCCTGTGCCCCGGCCGCCCGCCCGCGTCCCCTCACATCGCGGCTCCCGGCGCTGTGCCTGGTAAAGCCGATTATGCGCCGGCTTTGCAGCTCTCCTTCTCCCCGGCATCGCCTCCTGCCTCGCTCCCGTGCCTGGCACGGCCCGGGGGGCACAGGGGGTCCCCTTGGCACAGTGCGGGGGTCATCCCTGCAGTAGGAGCAAACCCTCAGTCAGGGCTCACTCAGGTTCTGCACCCTCAGTCCAACCCATCCTGGACAATGTCTGGGCCCCAAAACCCCAAGTGAGGGAAAACTCACCTCAAATTCCATCCCCTCCCCGCCAGTCCCTCCCTGGGGAGGCTCCTGGCCCGGCTGCCCCTGATCTCAGCATCCCACCCTCGGGGGAGTCGGGGTGTGGGGGCCACCCTGCTTCCCCCCATCCATGGTGGGTGCTGAGCCCCAGCTTTGGCTGATCCCAGGGGGACAGTATCCCAACCCCCCCCAGAGAGCAATGATGACAGCACACGGCATGGGAAGGGTTTGGCTGTATTTGACTCTGGAAGGAGATTTAGGCAGGAATACAGAAGCTTTGCAAGCACGGATACATACACGGCCTTGCCAGATCCCGTTGCAGCGGGGGCTTGTCCTGGGACCTGATCCTGCCTCCGCTGCACTCGGGGCTGGGGGGGCTGCGGGTGTTCCCCAATCAAGGCAAGAAGCCAAGATCTCTGTCAGTGGCTGAATGGACCCTTGCAGAGGGGGGGAGCTGCTCCTGCCAGATCCCCAAATCCCCCTCGCACAAACAAAAAAACCTTCCTTGGTTCCTTCCTGGCAAACCCGCCCTGCTCCGGACTGAGCATCCTTTGCCTCGTCCCTGGAACAGCTCCTGAGCTCTGGCCACCACAGACAAGCCCGATTCACCACAGCTGAGAAAAACTGGGGTGAACCCCAGTGGGTGCAGCAGCCCCCACAGAGGGGGCCTGTGGTTCCCACTGAGGCCGAGCCTGTGGGAACCAAGTCCTTCACCTCGGCTGCCAAATCCATCTGGTCCCGGGATGCGGCTCCAGTGGGTTCTCACTTCCCCATCTCCGTCTCCTCTCAAGGCTCTGGGGGTCCAGCGGGGTTCCCAGCCTGGCCCACACCTCGGCTAAGGCACAACTTGGCTGCTTTAAAAAGAAGGAAACCCAAAGGACAAGAGGTGCCTGGGATGAGGAATATGGGGAATACAGTACAAGGAGCACTGGGAGTGCAGGCAGGGGGCTGGGGAGGGGGCAATGGCCACGGAGAGACATGGGCATCGCCCGTGAGCTGCCAGGAGCCCCACGCCAGCACCGCTGGGAATCACAGTTCAGGGGAAAAAAGGGGGATTTTGGCTTCAGATCCCAAGAAAAATGGTTGTAAAGGCACTGTGCTCCACTCGAGACAGGACAGCAGCCCCTGGGGACAGCTGTGCTTCTCCCAGTCCTATGCAAAAAGCTTTGGCAAGAACGGTACAATCTAAACAGCATTTCAGCTACAATCTCCTCCTGCATGGCTGCTCCATAAACACAATTCCTTGCTGTCTTTGGCTGAAGTTTTAAAAAATTGTGAAGCTGAAAAGCTTTTTTTGGTTTGGTTTTTTTTATATAGAAATAGATTTTTTCTTTACAAAAAAAAATCAAAGCATCTTTTAGCACTTTTAATATATATATATATATATAAAATTCCTGCTATAGAAAACAAAAAAAACCAACCTTGGTTTTTGGTATCTTTTTTTTTTTTAAGGGGAAAAAAATTCTTTTGCTTTGGGGGAAAAAAAAAACCTAGCTGGAGATGGGCAGGAACCACAGGAATGCGCCACGGAGTTACATGATGCTGCAGTTCTGCACAGCCTGAGCCTGGAGGGAGAAAGAAAAAGAAGAGGGTTAAGAAGAGCCCAGTGCCACTGTTTGCTCTGGCTGTGAAGTGTCCAGTGGGATCCCCTGGCTGCCCACTGTGCCCACTGTGTGTGCCCCAGGCTCTCCTCTGCCCCGGCCCTTGGGGTGTGATAAATAAACACACCCTGGCTGGGGTGTTCATAGCTCTAAAACTGGACAATTAGTGTAGGTGATGATTGAGGGTTGTAATATGGACTGGAAGCATTAATACAGAATACCTTATATATTTATCTAATATTACACAGATATAAAATATATATCCAAGTGCTGAAATATTCGTGTTGCCAGCATGAACAACACTTAGTGGTGGGATGAGGGCTGTGGAGGACGGGGGACACTCGGGGGTGCCAAGGGGGCTGAGCACGGGATAGGGTGGATGGGATGGAGTGGGCAGCCACATCCCTTTCCAGTCCCTCCCAGAAGCCTCAATCCCTTTCAGAGGCCTGTGGAGCCCAAAGGAGAAGGTGAAAAGCAGGGAGAAGGACCCCCGGTGAGAAAGGCCGATGCTGGGCCAGGAGGGAGCCCAAGCAGCCCGGGACAGCCCTGCCCCGGGGTGTGGCACTGCACTGACCTGCCTGCGGGGGCTGGAGTTGCCCAGGAGGTAGTTCCTGGTCACCAGGCTGTCCCCCAGGCCGATGCCCGAGTCGCCCATGCTGCGGTAGCTGCGCGTGACGGTCACGCTGGAGGTGGAGGACCCCGAGGACATGGTGTTGACCCCGGCGTTCTGGGTGCCCCCCTTGTCGGCCGGCTGGCCACACGTGCCACACACCACCGTGCGCGAGCGCAGGTTGTATTCGCCGGGGTCCCCAGAGCCACCGCAGCTGCCCTGCACGGGGGGACACACAGAAGGACCCTGAGCACCTGTCCCAGCACCCCCTGCCCTGAGGATGGTGCTGTGACCCCCCATGTTAGTGCTCCAACTGGGTGTGCACCTGCCTGTCCTCTCCATCATGTGGTTCAAAAAGAATCCAAGAGAATTGTTATTTTTTATATTTCTAATCCCCGGTGACTGGGACTGGCACCTGCCAGCAGTGACCTGCCCTGCTGCCCTGGCCTTGCACCCGGGGCTCTCGGCACACGAGAGACACCTGAACTGTGCTCCTCTGAAAACATCCTCTTCCTTGCTGCCTCACGAGCTGGTGGCTTTCCAGAGGGAAATTTACTCTTGGAAAGGGTTCAGCCTGAATGGCCAACACCAAGCAGGAGCTTGTGTCCTCTGTCCAGGGATAATCAATACAGAAAAGAATTGCATGGAATGGTTTGTGTTGGAATGGACCTTAAAGCTCAGCTCGTTCCACCTTCCTGCCATGGGCAGGGACACCTTCCACTATCCCAGATTGCTCCAAGCCTCATCCAATCCATCTTGAACACTTCCAGGGATGTTTCTTTAGCAGAAGTGGCTGCAGATCTGTTCCTGACACGCTGCCTGCCCTCTGCCTGCTGCCTGCTCTGCTCACTGTTCCTCCTGGTACATATTTCAGCTCCATGCAGGGAATGATGGGTTAAGATGAAGGACAAAGCCACCTCTGGATTTGTTCCAGCACCCTCATGAAGCAGAGAGGGTGGAGCAGCTGCTGCTGAGAAGTGTCATCCATCAACTTCCCACCATCCCGTTGTCCAGGCAGTGTGAGGTACCAGCTCAGCCTCCCTCCAGCTCCTCCAACATCTTCCATGGCACATCAAGGCTGCTCAGGGTTGGAGACACCTTCCAGCAAGGTCTCCAGAGCTTTCTTTGGTGAGCACCTCAGGGGGTCTGTTGGCTTCTTTCATGTTGTTTCTAGAGCAGATTCCCTGCTACCTTCCCCACACACCTGACCCTGTGTGCTGCTGAGCTGCCTCCCACCCTGACTGGGACTGGATCTGCACTCCCTGGCCCCCTGGGACCAGCAGCATCCCCAGCACCCGACTCACGTGGTGGTGGCGGTGGTGGATGCTTATTTCATCCTCATCCTCATCCTCGTCGTCGTTGATGATCACGGTGCGCACCAGTTTCCTCATGGCCACCTCCTGCAGGGGACAGGGGGGAGGTGGGGGGGTCAGTGCCTGCCAAGCCCCCGTGCCCCGAGCTGCAGCTGCCTCCCCCTCTCACCTCCCCGTTGGAGTTGATGAGGGCAGTGCGCAGGCTGTCCCCGGACCCCCAACTGCTCTGGGCTTTCCACACCACGTTGCTGGGGGGGCTGTGAGTCGCTCCAGCTCCCGAGGCCCAGATCTGAGGAGAAAAGCAGGAGAAAAGTGACCTCTCAGGTCTTCAGAGCCCAGAGCCCAGGGACACGGGCCTGTCACTGCAGACAGCCCCACACCAAGTGCCCAGCGGGGTTTGGGAGCTCGGCTGGATCCTCAGTGGGCAGTGACTCACCGTGACCACCTGCCCAGCCTTCAGGGTGAACTTTGGGGGGAAGCGGTAGGTGATGGGGGGATCATCCCCGTTCTGCCGCTTGATCTGCCAGTTCCCCATTGCCTGGTCCTGCGGGAGAGAGCAGCCAACCTCAGAACCCCAGTTCCTCCCCAGCTTGTCCCGCTCACCTCCTGCCCATGGAGAGAAACAGGGCTGAACTTCACCCCAGGGACCCCACGAATTCCCCCGAAGGCAAACTCACCTCGTTGGACTTGTTCCTGAGACGGACAAACTTGCCCTCCAAGTCCACCTCCTCCACCCCGACACGGCCGCTGGTCCGGGCGTGGTGGGAGAAGCTGGTCCGGCTCTCACTGTCCTCCAGCTTCCGCTTCTTGGAGGACCCCGGGGTGGACAAGTGGCTTCGGGATGTACCTTTGTGTGAGGAAGGGCTGGGGGACAGCCTCAGCCTGGCGGGGGAAGAAGGGGAGATGGAGCCAGTGAGGACACAAGGGCTGGGACCTGCAGAGCCCAGAGCTGCAGTGCCCCACGCTCACCGCTCCTCCTCGCCCTCCAGCAGCTTGCGGTAGGCGTTGATCTCCATGTCCAGAGCCAGCTTGATGTCCAGCAGCTCCTGGTACTCGTCCAGCTGCTGCTGCATCCGCGCCCTCATCTCGGCCATCTCCCGCTCCTTGTCAGAGAGCAGGCGCCGGTTGGTCTCGCGTTCCCTGGCCAGAATATCCTCCAAATCGTGCAGCTTCGCTTCCTTGGCAGCCAGCTGTGGGGAGAGAAGGTGAGGGCCATGCCCAGAAGGGGACCACCCCAGGGGGGGACAATCCCTGGGGCAGATGTCCCAAAGAACCCCTTGGCCCCGGCTCACCTGCTTCTGCAGCTGGCTCACTTCCGAGGAGAGGTTGTCGATGCGGATGCGGGTCTGCTGCAGCTCCTCGTGGGCAGCACCCACCATGTTGCTGTTCCTCTCAGCCGACTGCTTGGCATTCTCCAGCTGGGGAACAGCACAGGGAGATCAGCACCTCTGGCACCCGGAGCCCACCGGCGCTCTGGGGGGCCGGGGGGGCAGCGTGAGGGTGCTGCTCACCTTCGCCCCGTAGGTCTTCTCCAGTTCCTCCTTGTAGAGCCTGATCTGGGCCTCGTGCTGGCTCCGCAGCTCCTGCAGGGCCTCTGAGAGTTTGCTCTCGAACTCCCGCTGCCGCCCGTTGTCGATCTCCACCAGCCGCGTCTCGTGGCGGCGCTTGGTCTCCCGCAGCTCCTGGGGACAGGCGGGGGACACAGCGTCACCTCGGGAAGGTGCCACAGCACACAGTGCAGGGGGTGTCCCAGGGGACCCCACGCCGTGGCGGCAGGCGCAGCTCACCTCGCTGTAGATGTTCTTCTGGAATTCGAGCTCTTCCTTCAGCGTCTGCAGCCGGTTCTCGGCGTCCACACGGCGCAGCATCTCGTCCTGCAGCTGCTTCTTGGCTTCGTTCAAGGCACTTTCCAGCTGCCAGAGGGTTGAGAAGGACCATCACAGCGGGCTCCAGGCCCTGCACCCAGCAGGGATGGGGACCCACCACCCAGCTGCATCTGCCCCACAGCCCCCTGGCACGGCAGGGACCTCACAGCCCCAGAAAGGGGGACAGAGGGGTCCCTGGAGAAATTAAGAGACAGGGCTGGCACTGCTCACCTTGGCCACCTGCCCCCTCAGGTCCCGCACTTCTGTCTCCAGATTCCTCTTCTCTCCCAGGGCTGTGGAGAGCGCGGCCTCCTTGGAATTAAGCAAAGCCTCCACGTCCTTGAGGCGTGCCTGGGCTGTCAGCAGGTCCCCTTCCTTCTTGGCATTCCTGCAGGGCAAAGGGTGGCACAGGTGAGCAGCACAGCAAGGACAATCATAGTCATCAGGAAATGATAGAATGGTTTGGGTTCAAAGGGACCTTAAAACTCCCCCAGTCCCACCCCCTGCCACGGGCAGGGACACCTTCCACTATCCCAGGCTGCTCCAAGCCCCATTCAACCTGGCCTTGAACACTCCCAGGGATGAGGCAGCCACAGCTTCTCCGGGCAACCTGTGCCAGGATCTCACCTCCCTCACAGGGAAGAATTTATTCCCAATATCCCATTTAACCCAGCCCTCTGTCAAGCTGAGGCCATTGTTCTGTCACTCCAAGCCCTTGTCCAAAGTCCCTCTCCAGTTTCTGGAGCCTGTATAGGGGCTCTAAGATCATGTCAGGCTTCTCATCCACCAACACCTCCAAGTCCTTCTCCCCAGGGCTGCTCTCAGAACCCTTCCTGTGCTGTACCCCAAACACACAGAGCATCACACCCACAGCCCTCTGATCATCCCAACAGAGCTGCAGGTTCATCCCTAACACCCCCTCCCCGAGGGGACCAGCAGCTCCTGCCCACCCAGCACAGCCAGCTCTGGTTTGGATACTGGAAAGCAGGAAGGGCTGGGAAGCCTGGGGGAGCAGGAGGTGCCTCGGGTGCAGCGCCCGTGCGGGATTTGCGCACCCACGGCACAGCTGCACTGTGAGAGAGCAGTGCTGACCAGGCTGGGGCCGGAGCGGCACAGTCTGGCACGGCGGGATGTGGTGCAGTGTGCTGGGACACCGCGGAGGACGCTGTGGTGGCACGGTGTGACACAGCGTGACAGGGTGCAGCACGATGGGGTGTGGCACTCTGTGACACGGGGCCGGAGCGCACGGCAGCAGCCGGGGAGGTGCTAAAGCTGCCCAGTGGAGGCAGAGGAGCCTGGGGGAGTGCTGGGAGCCTGGTGACTGTCCCGGCGATGGGCAGGGGTTGGGATGTGCCCAGGCTGTTGGTCAGTGCCCAGCACAGGGCTGCGGACGGGCCTCCCCACCCCGGCATCACCGTCCTGGCTCCCACCCCCCCTCGCTTTCCCAGCCCTCCCAGACCAGGTCAAGGCCATTCCTTACAGACCCGCCACGTGGCCCGGGAATCTGATCTGACTGTACCACCAAAACAGCCCGGCGCTATTTTGGTAGGTCCTATAAAAAGACAACACCCAACGGCCCCCAGCAGCCGCCAGCCCCAGGGTGGGATTGTCACTCCACCTCCCCCAAAATGGGGTGTGGGACTGGTGGAGGCGGGATGGGCCCCAGGACCACGGGCAGCCCCTCGGCGAGGGCGAGCGCTGGCTGCTCGCCAGCCCGGGACATTCCTGGGGCGGGGAGTCACACCCACACCATGAGATCATGGGGCACAAATACCAGGGAGCAGCCAGTGGCACTGCTGGCACTCAGCCCATCCCGGGGCAGGGTCCGGACCACCGGGAACGGGACCCCAGGACCAGCAGGGATCGTGTTCCCAGACTCGCAGGGATGTGGGAAGCTCCCGGCTTGGCCAACAGCAGATTTTCCTGCATTTCTTTCTGTTTCCTGACCCGAGTCAGCATGGAAAAGTCATTCTGTTATTTTACAGATTAAAGCAAAGGTTTCAAAATCCCAGGCTACTGTTTTTAAGCGCAAAACCCACTTTATATCCCAGGATGAATTCCATGTTAAAAGAGCAGGAATTCAGCTTGAGGAAGGACAGTTTAAAAAGTCACTATTCCTACATGTACAGTAACAAAATTCAGAAACACTTAAAGTGCCACTGTCAGGAAAAGCAGAGCCCAAGATGCTCTGGGAATCAAGCAGCAGCTTGCAGACTTTTTCTTGGAAGTTTGTGAAGTTCCATCTTCTGCCTTTCTTTCCATTTCTGAAAGTTCCTTTCCCAGCCCAGAACACTCTTCATCGTGGTGCAAAGGGCTCAGTGTAGTATGTCAGATCTGTAATGAATTATATGATGTTTTCGTGGTCAGATTTTCATACGGTATTTTTACTGTTTGGGGCTCTCAGGTAAGAGGGTCTTAATGAATGAGCACAGAGTAGGATTTCATAGTCCATAAATTCCATAAAATGGCCTCGTTTACGCCGAAATAGCATTCAAGCAATCTCGAGAATTTGGAGTTTATCCCACAGTGGAATAACTGACCAAGAAATGGTGCTGGTCCCCCTTTTCCAGGGAACCACAGTCCCACTCACTGGAGCTGCTGCTGGAGCCCTGTGCCGTCCTTCCTGTGCAGCCCACTCCTTTGTGCCCGTGACTCATAGGACAAGAATGCCAGCTGGGAGTGGATCCGAGGCTCCAGGCTCACTGCAACCCGCGTTTGAGGCTGAGTTTTTCCATCTGGCTGTGGCTCAGCCCTGCAGCCAGTGTGGCCACCCTGGCACTGCTGCCGGGGTCCAGTCCTGCTGTCCCTGCTGGGCTGAACCTCTGGGTGACTCCACGTCCTGGCAGCTGTGGAGGTTTGGGAACAGCCAGGGGGCACCGGCTCTTCAGGATGGGGCTCTGGCACCTCCCGAATCCTCCGACTCCTTCACAGACAGCAGTTCCACTGATCAGGAAAATCCTGAGGGTTACACTTGTGTCTCCAACAGATTCTCCCTCTCCAGGGCACAGAGGGATCCATGGCTCGGGGCACTGATGCCTGGAAAGCCCCATGGCAAATCCCAGACGACCCAAGGACAAATCCCTTTCCCTCAGAAGTCTCCCTTGCTCAGCTCTGGGTTCCACCGTGAGGAGCAGGGCCAGGAGCTCGGAAGTCCCGAGCTGTGGGGCTGAGCTTGGGGCAGTTCTGTCCTGTCCTCTGCTCCAGCAGGACTGGTCTGCATGTCGTGGCTCTCTGGGACCTGAGCATCTCCTCCCACGTTCCTTTCAAACACACCCTGGCCCCAAACATGGCAGCAGCCTCCAGATGAGGTGTCAGCCCACGGCCAAGTCCTCTCTGGCACTGGGGGTCCCAGTGCCCACCGCTCCAGGCCAGCCCTGTTGATCCCCACTCCAGTCAGGGTTTGAGTCTTCCCTCCCCTCAGGTCCTGCTTTTATTCCCCAGCAGCCTCCCAGGCTCCAGCTGGTGCTGGGCTAAAAATAAAAACTTCCACAGCAGCTGCGTTGCTCCCACTTCCCTGGAGAAGGGGACGAAGCCAGACCTTCCTCCTCCTCCCTGGAGAGTTTCACTGGCCTCCCCATCCGGCCTGCTAGAGCCTAAAAGATCCCAAATCCCCCAGAGAAAAGGGAAGCAGAGACCCACCCTGGAGGGCTGGGTGCCTGTGGGAAGGGGACACGGGCTCAGCATCCCATAGGGTTTGATCCCCTGTGCTGGGAGAGCCACGGGTAAAAACAATTTGGGAGGAGAAAACACAACAGAGGCATCAAATCCTCAAGAAACAAATGTCTCAAGAGAAAAGATGGAGGGAAAAGGGGCCTCAAGATGTTTTATTTTTAGCTTTTTAAAGCAGGAAGGAGAAAAAAAAAAAAAGAATGAAAATTGCAGCTGAGCTGCCAGAAAATCCAAATGTTAATGGAAAGTTGGATCTGCTCTGGCTGCGCTCAGCACAGACACACAAGAGGCTGCAAAGTCAACACAACGGATTCAGAGAGGGCTCAGGGACAACCCTGCAGGGCAGGATCTGCTACCACTCCCCCACCAAAATTCCAGCCAAGAAACCTGGCAGGTCTGGGCTCTCCCTCTGGAAAAGTCAAGACATGAGAGAGTCATCAGAGCTCATCGAAGCAGCTTCAGGCACAAGCCCACCAGGCTGCTGGAAAGATGCCAACCCTCTCCAGAGCCCACTCAACGCATTTTTAGAAAACACCCTTTGGTTTCCCCCCTCCACTATTAATCCTGACAAGTGTTCCTGAAGCTTGGGAAGTGCCAGGCTTCACATCCTGGAAGGGGATCAGGGGTGGGCTGGAGCTCATGGAGGCGCAGGCGTTTCCCTCCTTCCCTGCCTCCAAATCTCCACCCCGGAGAAGGTGCCAACTCAGGGAACTCACCAGCTCCTGCCCCATCCATAAATCTTTATGTACATCTGCAAACCCCCAGGACTGCAGGTTTTGGTCCCACCTGGCTGCTCCCGGCCACAGGACTGAGAACACCATCCCAGGAAAGGCTCTTGACATGTTTACAGAGGTGTTACATGGGGACATGTCACAACGTGTCCCCACGGGGTCTGTCATTGCTGGGAGGACCCACAAACCCTGCTCTGCCCCACCGTGGGCTGGCTGCTCTGCATGGCACTGCCTTCAGTGCCAGGCATTGGTGCCAGGATCACCGTGTGCATCCCAGGGATCACTCCATCCCAGGGATCACTCCATCCCAGGGATCACTCCATCCCAGGGATCACTGTCACACTGCAGAGATCACTCCCCTGTCCCCAGGATTGTTTCTCCAGCGTGGATTGTACCCTCATCCCAGGGCCCCACAGGGACCAGGGCCCCACAGGATCCCAGGGCCCAGGGCCCCACAGGACAAGCAGCAGGGCCAGCACGAGGAGGGGTGGACTTGGAAAATCTCCGTGGTGGGGCAATGGGAATGTGGCAAAGCAGCTTCTCCCAGCTCCTGACTCATCTGTGCCGCAGCGTCTCTGCCAAATCACCAGGATAAACACGGGCTGGTCTCCCAGCAGGGGAGCTGGAAATAGCCAAGCACAATGTATAGCGAGGACAACATCTGCACGGAGCCGCATCCTGTTGGGCACCAAACCCCTGCCAAAGGCAGCTGGGGATGCCAGCGCTGGCTGTGCCCATGGACACAAGGAAACAGCTCCCACCCTCCGGCACCAGCGGTGCCAAAGACCCTTCCTGGTGCCAGGGTCTGTGCTGGCCCTGCTGCACACTCCTGGCGTGCTCATCTCTGGCCTGAGGGGCTTGTCCACCTCCACGTGGTCCCAGCAGGGTGAAAACATCTCATTGGCATCTCCCAAGAGCTGGACTTCCCCCTCCTGGAATTGGGATTTGGCCTGTCCTCGCCTCTGTAAAATGAACTAAAATCGCTGCTTTTTGGGAACTAGGAAAAGGCATTTCAGGGGAATGCAAACAGATCTCCCAGTCTGGGGTTTCTCAAATCCAAGTTGCTCCTGCCCCTCCACACCTCCATCCCCAGGAACCTCACTGGGAGCTGTGGGCACACACGAACTCCACGTGTTGGGACCTGACCACACCAACACCTCCAGGAATTGGCCACACACGCCCCTAAAGGCCTGAAGGAGCTCTTCCCTTTCCCTGGATGAACCAGAGGAAACTCCCTGTGCTCACATGCCACTGCCCTGCAGCCTCCCCTCTCACGAGGGGAGAAGCACTTTGGCCTCAGCAGCACCACAACCAACCCGTGCAGGTGGCTGCAGCACAGCCCTGCACTACTTGAGAGCTGGAAACACATTTCCGAGAATAAATAGCGTATTAATTGTTTAGAACTGATGGAGTTGTGGCTCAGGGCTGGCTGGGGAGCCCCGGTGTCACTCATTCCCCATCCGGGCTGTCACGCCAGGGGTGACTCATCCCAGCCCCGCCAGCAGCTCGGAATGGAAATCCCAAGTCACCAAGTGACGCTGCTGTTTGGGCTGAGTCCCCCCTGGTAACAGCAGGGCCCGTGGCTTTGGAGGGTGGGTGGCATTACCAGAGCAGTTTTGGAGCTGGAAAAGGGGGGTTTGCCCTTTTGCCACGTGGGAGTCACCAGGGGAATGGGCAGGACTTGGCTTTCCACTGCCCACGCTGTGTTTTTGGGGGGAGACACACATAAATCTGTGTGTCTGCACAGTCAAAGGGCAGGATTTATCTTCCCTGGACACGTGTCTCAGCTTGGAACAGGCATCACAACATCCCACCAGGTCTGCTGGTGCCTGGCTGCCTCTGAGACCCCTCTGCCACCCGTGGGACCCCCCTGCTGCCTGTGGGACCCTCATTGCTGACTGTGGGGCTCCTTTCCCAGCTCCCTGTAGCTTTTCCAGGGTGCAAGCTCCAAGAGACAGATGCAAAGAGGATGCAAAGAGCAAGGGAGGATCAGCTGCTGGAGGCCCCAGCAGAGCCCGGCACCACTCTTGGCTGAGCAAACCGAGGGCAGGATTTCCCTATGGAAAAACCACTACACTGTAAGTTACCTGGAACAAGCCTCCAGCTTGGGGTGACATGCAAAGCACCACTGGTTGAAACTTAATTCAGCAAACCTGGCCCAGTCCCAGGTCTGTCCCCAGAGCTGCTCCTGCAGAGCACAGGAATTGTCTGCACGGCTCCAGGAAAACATGGACAGTGTCTGCACAAGTCCCGAGGGGATGGGCTGAGCCTGGGTTTTCCAGAGGGAGGGCTGGTTCCTCCCCTGCAAAATCTGCATTTTCCACTGAAAAAAACGCCAAAGACTTGAACAGGCTGCACAGGGCAGTGGTGGAGTCACCATTCCTGGGGGGGTTTAACACACGTGTGGATGTGGCACTCGTGGGGATGTTGGTTAGTGGTGGCCTTGGCAGGGCTGCAGGAACAGTTGGATTCAATAACCTTGGAGGGCTTTTCCAACCT
Organism: Calyptomena viridis; assembly: GCA_013390005.1. NCBI lineage: Eukaryota > Metazoa > Chordata > Aves > Passeriformes > Eurylaimidae > Calyptomena > Calyptomena viridis. The sequence goes on along the minus strand of WEIV01019642.1, from coordinate 93,408 downwards.
AAACTATTATACGATTCTTTCTCTTTATAAACCTGGACATGTCAACTGCTCAGAACACCACAGTCAAACACTGGTCAACCCTCACCTGCAGCCCAGGCTCGGCACAACCCAAACCCACCCATTTCAAACCTGACAGCCTTCCCTTCCCTGGCCTGCACGGAATCTTGAACTGGGTTAAAATAGATTAAAAAGTAACACACTTCATGAGGAAAAAGGAACTTCCTAAAAACAGCCTGGAATTATGCTGGAAAGACCATTTTTTTAGACTCAATTACACCTTCTGAGTTTCAGCAGGAAAGGCTCAAGAAGAAAGTTTGGAATTAGGGAATATCCTGAGCTGGAAGGGACCCACAAGGACCATCAACTCCAACTCCTGCACAGGACAGCCCCAAAAATCCCACTGAGGGTGTTGTCAGTTTGTTTTTACGATCCAGAATTTACTAACAATTTGTAGTGTTGTATAAGCATAAAAGCCTGACTAAAGCCTTTGGGAAGAGGAGGAAAGAAAGAAATTCCAAGTCTTCATGGCACTACTCTGAACACTCATCATGGTGACGAGTGCCTTTTGTATCATTAATATAATTATGTTATATTTAATGTAATGACAAATTAACAATTACATTTTGGACTGTAATGAACGAAACTGAACGAAATTTCATTACTGAAACAGATGAAATTTAAGGAGTTTTGCCCAGTCTTGACCATCTCACTTCAACACAGCAAAAGCCAGTTTCGCAATAATTGGGCTAAATCTTAACAGAAAAATTGTGGGTCCTTTTTTTGTTTTTATCCACATAAAACAGCTGTGAATGTTGCACCTCCATGGAAACCCCAGAACATTCCATTCACTTCAACACATCCTTCCCCAGATGAACCAGAAATGCAAAGCCCATAAACTACCACCTCAAAGGATGGAGACAAAGCACAGATTCCCGGTGTTTCCTTGGGGGACTGGGCATGGCAGGAGCCTTCCAAACAGAGTTAAAAACAGGGAGCTGAGTCACTCTGTTAGTCATGTCTTCAGGACCCGGAGCACTGGGGGGAAGCTCGTGTTTCCCTGGGAGCTGGCAACAGGGATGGGGTGGGGGGGCAGTGGAGGAGCAGGGACACAATCCCAGCCCCGGGAGCAGGAAAACACTGTGCAGACATCGCCTCCTTCCCCTCTGCTCACGCGGTCCCCGAACGCAAAGGGGCGACGGGGAGGGACGGGGAGTTCACTCTGTACCTGCTACATCCTGAAACAGCCCCTGCACGAGGTGGGACGAGGTGGAGAGGAGCTAAGAGAGGCAAAACAGAGAACAAGCTCGAGGCCTCCTGTTTTCTCTCCTCCAGCAGCAGCAGCAGGAACTCGCCCCGTCTTCCACAAATCCGGGTGTGCAAAGCTTCCGGGCAACAACATTTGCTTAAGAAACAAAGCAGCAGATTGTTGGATCCAGCTGCCACCCGTTTTCCTGGGAACAGAAGGTTTGCTACCCCGGCTCCAGCGGCAGATAAAGGCAGGCGAGGTGTTTACAGGGCCACAAGGTCTGTTTGCCTGTGCACCGGAGCGGCCTGGTTTGGGAGCTGCCAGGGATGGGCCTGGATGAGCTGCTGTTGGGAAAACACAGCCCGGTGCAGGGAGGAGAAGCAGCCGAGGTGGATGCCAACGTTTGGCTGTGCTCTGCCACACGCTCTGCCCACTCTCCCCACCAGCTCGCACTGTGCTGGGATGGAGCTCAGACCTGCGGAGCCTGTGGGCAGGAAATAACCACTTCCCCAGAGCGAGGACTGGCGTGTGGCATCCCTAGAAAGCACAATTCACCCCAGTTGCTGCTTGCACAGATCACCCTGTGAACAGGGCTCACCAGGAGAGGCTCCAGCCTCCCCACGCCTCCCCCCTGCTCAGCCCCCTGTGCCCACACCACACTCGCCACAGGGCAAACCCCGGTCTGGCTTTTTATACTGGAACAGCAGAGCTAAGGCTGGGCTGCAAAAAGCAGTGTATCTGCCCTGCAAATGAGGGGTCTGGGGGCCACCAAGATGGCAAAGCATGATGTCGAGGGGCAAGGCTGCTCCCTGCAACCTCCTAGAGCCCATGGCATGAAGGCTCAGGTTGGAAAACTCCCCTAATTTCTCCCAGCTCAGCACAGTGCCCTGCAGAGGAGCATCCTCACACCCTGCAGATGCTGCCAGGGGTACCCGCTGTCATGCCAGGAAGGAAAGGGAAGGTGAGCGTGACTGCTGGAGTGGTGGGGCCTCCCGAAACGTGGCCCCGCAGTGCCACACCCTGCTCCAGTCCGGAGACACGAGGCTGAGGGTGACTCATCTCCCTGCTCTGCCAGGGCTGATCCACAGCCCTCCCACAGCACTGCACGCAGAGGGGGACACGCAGCTCTTCCCAGTGGGGACTGGGAAGTGGGGCAACTGGTCACCCTCGGTGCCCATGGGCGCCGGGACCAAGTTTCCTTTGGGCTCCCAGCACTTTGAAGCCCACACATCACACATCCACATCAAGAGCTGGGATGTTTGTTTGGGCTCACATGACTCAGAGATGGGGTTTTAAGGAAGAAAGTGCGTCCTTAAGCTGTTATTAAATAAAACCCCCAACAAACTGGAAGTTCTGAGCTCCAGTCAAGCACCATGGCAGGGAGATGCCAAGCTCTGCCCGACCAGGACGGGGCCCCTGCACTGCGTGGCAGGAGGATGGAAGTGTGGAAAGCAGGAGCCAGAGGAAGTGGGTGGATGTGGCTCCTGTCCAAGAGGGTAGAGAGACCTGTGCTATGAGAACCTCACTCCTAGAGAGGTGCTTCTGAGCCACTCACAGCCCCGACACAAAAATTCAACAGCTTCAGGAGAGCCCCTCTTTGCTCCCAGCCCCTGTTTGCTCCCATTCCCTCTCCGACAGCTCACGGCGCCAACACCTGCAATGGTGCAACCCTGTAATTGAGGAAGGTGAAGTACAGGCAGGGTAGCACCCATCCTGCACTGTAAGTGCTGGGGAACTTTGTCCCTGCTGCTGTTGCAACTCCTGGCTCCATGGAAGGCAGAAACAGGGGATCAGGGCTGTCTGCACAGGACGAGCCAAGCAAAGCACCTTCACCTTCATCAGAAAAAGGGAAATTGATTTATGATTGAGAATGTACAATGATGACTCAGCCTCGCTCAGGAATGAAGGTGTCCCAACCCCAGCTGGGTTTTGTGGTATCTCTGCGGGCTGGGTTCACTGCACCTCATTAACCAATTTCCACACCCTTTGGCTCTCTCCAACACCCACAGCCCCAGATCACACCAGGGGTTCACAGACATGCTGTGATGTCCTTCACATACAGGAACAAGGACAGAGCAGATGTGAGAGAGCAGATTTAGATTAGATTAGATAATAGGAGGAAATTCTTCCCTGTGAGGTGGCAAAGCCCTGGCACAGGTTGCCCAGAGAAGGTGTGGCTGCCCTGTCCCTGGAAGTGTTCAAGGCCAGGTTGAATAGAGCTTGGAGCCACCTGGGAGAGTGGAAAGTGTCCTTGTCCACATCAGCAGGATGGAACAAGACGAGCTTTAAGGTCCCTTCCAAACCAAACCATTCAATAATTCCATGAACTGGGGCTTCTCCTGGGTGGGTGAGAGCCCGGCTGTCACACGGAGGTCTCTGCACTCGGGGCTGCAGCTGCCACCACACCAAGTGGGGCTGGGGGGCCACACTAGTCCCCCACAGTTGTTCAGCTTCACAGTGGAGCTATTCAACCCTGTCCAGGGAGGGGAAGGGAGCAGAGGCAGGTGGGCACCCGGCCCTGACCCCCGGTGAGTGGCTGTGGTGTCTGATGGCAGCTGTGGGCAGAGACAGTTTCATATGGCACCAGCCTCGGGTGTTTGGGAATGTGATGAGCTGGTCACAGAGGAACAGGCTCAGCAAACAGCCTCACACAGAGCAGGATGGCGAAACAGGTAATGCAGCCAGTGGCAAGAGAGCAGGAGGCAATTCCCAGCTCATGCTGAACCCAATAGGCTGACACTTCCCACGGAATCCCCCATGCCAGCCCTAATTTTGGCCAGGACCAGGGGGAGAGCTCTGGTGGCTTCCTCCTCTCCTGGTTGCCAGCAGCAGGGAGGAAGTTGCAGCTCCCAAAGGGCACAAATTCAGCAGAACTGGAGCTGGAGACACCCTGTGTGTCCCACCCAGGATGTGCTGCACTCCCCATCAGCCTCCCTGAGCCCCACACTGGGAACGACTCCGTTCTCTGGGCTCCAGAGTCTGAGTGTTGATGGGATTCAGACAAGTGAAGTGACATATGTGAGGCTGGAAAATACTTGTGGCAGCACGTGGGACCAGGGCAGTCTGGGATGGGCTGTCAGGGATGGATCCTTTCCCACACCAAACCCAGCCCTGATTCTCCTTGCAATGGCTTCTCTTTAATCCCCAGCTCCAAGGATAACGTTCCTAATTTTCGGCGTGGATTCTATCCTCATAAGAATGTTTAAGAGCACAGGATTTTCTCTCACTCCCCTCATCCTTGGGAACAGCAAAGGGAAGAGCTGTGGCTGGAAAATGCCAGCAAATGCAGTAAATGGGAGTGGGGCCACAAACCAAAAATGCTGGAGCCTGTTCCTCTGTCAAGACTGTCCTTGGAAAAAGAGAGGCTGGATGTTCACACAGGCAAGAATTCCTCCCTCCCAGGAACAGCTAATGCAAACCTCTGCCTAAAAGCAACATTTCACGTGGAGCCCTCCAGCCCCACAGCATGCCAGGGTGGCCAGCATTCCCAGCCATCCCGAGCTGCTGGCTGCAGATGTCAGGGGAAAACCAATGTTTCTGCAGTGCTGGACACTCAGGATGGGATGTTTAAAAGGGTCCCAGAAGGGCACAGGGGTCCAGCCCAGCTCTGTGTGGCTTCCCCAAAGTATCCCCAGCTGCACAAACTGCTCTTTGTTTGCTTCGAAAGGGCAAAGCCTCCTCCCAGCCCAAGCATTCCCTCCCTGGCAGGCATTCCAGGAGGCAAAGGGGGGGGAACAGCCCAGGAGCCAGAGGTTTCACCCCACGCAAAATGTTTCAGCACAAGCTCATCGCTGTTGAAGGAAGCACTTGGCCCCGTGGCAGCACTGAGCCTTAATTCTTTTTTCTTCCTTTTTTCCAACTAAATGGGTCCCGTTTACCTGCTCCTGCCTGGAGGGTCTTCACTGAACCCAGCACAGGGCAAACCCCCTGGGCTGGGGAAGGGCTGTGGGGTTCACCTTCTGGCACCTCCCTGCCTCCCTTGTTCTGCCCTCGGATGAGCCTCATCCCTTCACAACAACCTTTGGGAAACAGATTTGTCCTCATTAGGGCCAGGGATGAGATCTGGGCCTGGGAGGAAGAGGCGCTGCCAAGGCAGCACCTTAATCAGGTTAGGGCTGCAATTCAGGAAGGCATCGCTCATCAGTCACAGCACTAACGAGGGCTGGTTCCTGCCTGCAGGAGGGGGCTGGTCAACCCTCACCACTGAGTGGGCACTGAGCCCCCCAGGGCACCTCTTCTGGGGATGGGGCTGTATCCTACACCCCTGCACCCCCAGACTGGAGCTTGCACATGTCCCACCTCTGGGATGGGGTGAATCCTCCTGGAGCAGGGCAAGGGCTGTGGCTCCTGTTCACCCTGTGAGTCAGGAGAGGGGGTGATGGGAGCAAAGCATCTCTCCAACCACCCAGTGCTGGAGTCCAGGTGTCCTCCAAGAAGGAGGACAGAAGCTAAAGGACAACAGATCTTGTCTCTCCCCACGGTTGGGGAGGGGGTGATGCTGGTGCTGTCAGCACCCCTGAGTCACCAGCCACCCTCACCCCACCTCTGTTTTGCCTCAAACACGGCCCTGGCACAGCCAGAGCCCATCAAGAGCTGGGGACACACGTGGAACAAAGCCAGACAGTGCTGCCTGGAGGGGTCCCTTGTCCTGGGGCACAGCAAGGTGGGCATCAGGGGAAACCCCTCTCGGAATGGGCAGTCAAAGGTCCAGCCCAAAGGCAAGAGCAGACGGCCAGGGACAGAGAGTGGCAGGAGACAGAGAGCAGGCAGCTGCCTGCACCTCCCAACCTATCTCGGCCCAGACCCTCCTCCACCCACGCAGCTCTTGCACCAGTGTGTCGGTACTGGTTAGACTGGTCTCCTGTTTGCACATCCTGTCCCCCTCCAGCCACCCCCCCCAGACAGAGCACCCAGCACTCGACACCACGTCACATCCAGACACATCCTGGCACCCCCGGCCCCCCACCCTCCCTCTGTGCCAGCGAGACAACTCCTGTGGCGGCAGCAGCGATGCTGCGGGTGCTGATAACGCGGCCGCCGGGTGCCTGCCCTGCAGGAGATACCCGGCGCTTCCCCGGGGCTGACAGGGGCGCAGAGGGCTGTTACTTATTAGCCAAAGTGCCACTGTGTCAAGCTCAGCAAAGCGGCCCCAGCCCGGGCGCTGACCCAAGGGCTTGGGGTGGGCAGGGAGGGGCAGCAGAGCAGGCACATCTTTACGCAACGAGATGGCAGGGAACAGAACAACACCTGAGCAGGTCCTTGCTGATCCCACCAGCAGTTCCAACTCCTCTGGGAGCTGGTCTTGTGGCTGCCCCATGCCCCAAAGATTCGGGACACCCCGGCCAAACTGAGCCCGAGGAGCAGCATTGAGGGGTGTCCCTCTCTGAGCAGCACTGCAACATCAAGCGGGTCCCCACAGACAGGAGATGAGCCGCAGCCCTTTTGCAAGCGTTTTGAGGGTTGGAGAGCGCCCATGGTAGTGGGAACACGCCAGAGGCAGGAATGGACAGCATCGTCTTCCCCCGCAGAGCCGCTCTTCCATCTCACCGACCGTGACTCAGAGACGACTCAGCACGGAAACACCCCTGTCCTCCGGAGCCCCGCACACCAACTGCTCTCCAAAACCCACTGAAACCCATCTCCCAGCCACGAGCTGCTCTTTGGGAACCCCCTCAAGTCACAGAACTTTTTCAGGGTTTGTCAGCACTCAGGAACAAGCACACGAGCTCCCAAAGCACAGCCCATCGCAGGGAAAAACTCCACATCCCTTTTCCATAGGCTGCCTCTGCAGCACACCCAGCTCTCAGCTCCCCGCCAGTCACGGCTGCGGGCCGGGCATTTTTTCCAGCCCTCAAAAGATCATGGCCAAGATAGTTCTGGGTTTGCATAAGGCAGCAAAAGCTTTTAGACAGCTCAGCTCCTCCTCCCACCAACACCCGGATCCTTGGGATCTGGCGAGCAGCAAAGAGGGACAAGTGAAGCTGCCTTATCCAAGGACGGAGGTGCAGCAGTGCACGGGAGATAGAAAGCTAAATATAAATAAAGCCCCACACAGCTTTTGGAGACGTTTGTAACAGTTCCCTCCCTCCCAGTAGGTAGAATATTTATGGCATCTTCCGAGGAAGTTAATTTGGTACAAACTCAAAACGAGGCGTCCAGAATAAGAGGCAAAAGATCAAATGGAGGAAGAGGGGGTTGTCCCGCCACTGCCCTGCCCGGATCCGGCTGCGAGCCAAAGCTGATGACGGAAAGGGATCCGCTCGCTCCTTCCGTGGAGCGGGACTCGGGAGCCGAGTGCTACAGGGACGTGTCTCGGCACCGCACGGGCTGGCAGAGGTCGGGGGAAGCCCAGTGCCAGCCCCTGCCTGGCCAGCAGTGACATCGGCCAGGGAGCCGCATGTCCCCAGGGCCCCGTGTCCTCAGGGGACCTGCGCTGGTCACCGGTAACAGCCCTGGGGAGGGCAGGGCAGAAGAACCCAGTGGCAGCAGGGGGACATTTCTGATGGCAGGGAAGGAAAGGGATGAACCCGATGGGAAGCGGCGAGGGGGGTTTGAGCCTCAAGGCAGACCGGGAGCACATCAGTGACAGCTGGTGGGACAGGGACACGGGTGCTGCCTGAGCGCTGCTTCCCCAAAGCCGGGGACCCCAGAGCGTGGGAGCAGCTGGGCACAGGGAGAGTTAAAGCAAACAAAACCCGAGCAGGTTCTTTAACTAGTGCCAAAGACAGCAGAGGAAAATAGGACGAGCAGGCGAGATCTGTGGGCAGGACAGAGCCAGCTGGCTGGCACCGCTTCCCGGACTGTGCCGGAGCGTGTTTAGGAATAGCTCCAGAATGACGAAGGCACAGGGGCCGCCAGCCCGGCGCTCGCACCCCACGTCGCACGGACCCTCCGGGGGCCCAGGGCATGTCTGCTCAGCCCCAGCCCCGAGCACCCACAGCTCCTCTCCCAGATTCTCCCTCCAAGGGCATCCCAGCCAAAGATGGCGCTTGGAGGGAAAGTAGGAATGCTGAGAGACCTTCTCTCCTCCATCCGTCCCCACCACAGACACTCCTGCCCCAGCCGGGTCACGGATTTTTCCTCTCCCTGCCTCCTCCAGGTCGCTCTTTCCTCCCTCCCGGCTCCCTGCCAAGCATGACGACAGCGCCTGTCCCGCCGCTGTCCCTCTGTCCCCCGGGCACTCACCGGGCTTTCAGCTCCTTGTGCTCCTCCCGGACTTTGCTGAGCTCCAGCTGCAGCCGAGCTCTCTCCTTGGCCACCGAATCCAAGGTCTTGCGGGCATCTGCCAGCTCCGACTCGTAGGCAGCCTTGATGCCCGAGACCTCCCGGCTCACCACCTCCTCGGACTCGGTGATGCGGAGCCTCAGGCCGGCGTTCTCCAGCTCCAGCGAGCGCACCTTGTCGATGTAGACGGCCAAGCGGTCATTGAGCTCCTGCAGGTCCTCCTTCTCCTGCAGGCGGGTGATGCGGGTGGGGGACAAGGGGGTCCCCGAAGCCCCGCTGCGGGTGCTCCTCTTCTGCGAAGGCGTCGCCATGGGGTCCGGTGTCGAGCGAAGGACACGGCACAGGTCACGGCGCGATGTCCCACGCCACCCGCCCAGCTGTCGCAGCAGCTCCCGGTGCCTGAGTGACTTGCTTATATCCCGGCTGGGCTGTTCACTGGGAGGAGGAGCTGCGAGGCTCGGGGGTGGAGTTATCCAAACCCTGGGTGGAGACAACTCGCATCAGTCCTGGCCCTTCCTCGGAAAAGGCTGGGAAAGCATCCCTGGGAAAAGGGGCCTTAGGAGGGAGGCTGGGGGGGGCACAGCCCGGGGTGACTTTTCTAGGGCGATTCCCCTCATGGAGTCTGGATTGCAGCCTGGGGGGACTTGGTAAGGGCGAAGTAATGGGGTGTAGTCAGGACCCAGGACCCTCGGGCTGAGCACCCCCAGGACATCACTGCCCCACAGGACAGGTCAGGCAGCATCTCACGGATGACCCCAGGGTGTGGGGGGTCTCGGCACACCCTGAATGGAGGATCCCCGGGCTGCACAGGACCCCAGGGTAGCACAAACTCCGGGGTCCAGGGACCAGAATACAGTCCCAAAACACCTTGGCCTGGGGTACCCCTGAATCCCGAGGCATCACAGAGCCCTGGGGCACCAGAGGATGCCCCCTTCCCCCACACTGGCTTTGCCCAGTTCTCTCAGCACTGGCTGCCTCCATTTCCCAGCTCTCCCCAGTACCAGCTGTGCCCAGCTTTATCCTTCCTCCCAGTTTCTCGTGTCAGTTGTACCAGTTTGTAACTCCACAAATCCTGAGCACCAGTTGAGCCCAGTTTCCTCCCACCCCAATTCCCTGCACCAACTCCATCTGCAGCCATTCCCAGTCCCATCAGCACTCATACTTCCAGTATGTCCAGCTCCCAGCCGGGGCGATTCCTGGTCCTTCCAGCTGCTGCCCAGGTGGGAGCAGGGTGTGGTGTGCTCTGCCTCCCTCGAAACACTGCCAAGACTCGGGCAACTTATGATTTCCACATCTGTCACACACTTTCTGGCACCTCCAAGTGCTGCCACGCGAGGGGGGTGGGTGTGTCCCCTCCTCAGACTTCACCCCCCCGTTCCCTTGCATTGCACTGCGAAGCCAATCCCTCCTGTGGGGGAGAAATAGGAATGAATAGACAAGGAGGACGGAGAAACAACCGGTTTACATCCTAGAAATGAGTGGTGAATGAGGGTCCTGGGGGATCCACCTTCCTCCTTGTGAGCTCCTGCTTGGAAAGTTGGGCTCTGTGGCACGGAAAGCAGGGAAGGGAGCTGCACCCCACAGCTGGGGACACGTGTGAGAGCCGGGGCACCCCAAAGCACAACCCACTCCAACCATTCCCAGAGGACAGAGGGGTCCAAGGTCAAGGGCACAGACAACATGCCGCTTCCCGAGCCACGGCTGCCTGGCTCCTCCTGTCCCTGCTGCAATCCAAGCTCAGTTTTCTTCCAAGCTCGGGGAGCGCAGCAGAGCCCCAGGCAGGCTGGGAATGACTCACACAGCAACGGAACAACACACGCGAACACGCAGAGCGCTCACAGGCACACACGGGTGTGCGATCTGTCAATGATTAACCCCCTGGCAGCCCATCAGTCCCGCCTGCCAGCGCACGGTAGCAGGATGGGGAAAGGACCGCGGCAACAATCAAACTTTCAAAAAGCAACAACCCGATGCCGGGAATCTGCCTCAGAGTCACGAGAGAGACGGGGCGTGGGGGGACAGGAGGGGGTGGCACAGCCCTCCTGGCACCGCCACGGGGACGGGTTTGGGGTGCTCAGCCCCCCCCCTCGGCCTCCGCGCACCCCCTTCCCCACCCTGAGACCCTCTGTCCATCCAGGGCCCCCGTGAGTGCTGTGGACAGGGGGTGACTGTGCCGTCACCCACCCAGCGCTGGCTTCCCTGCGGTCCCGGCGGTGGAGGGGGGTTTCTGCTCTCTTTCCCCCCACTCCTTTGTTCAGTCCCAGATGAATTCCCATTTTCCTCCCTCCTCTCCTGTCCCGGGCTGCCTTTCCTCCCCTACATTCTCCTTTTCCCTGGTGGGGGGACACCACAGCCCTGGAGACCCCCATGTACGTCACGTCTCCAAGGCAGGTGAGAGCAGGACCGTGTGTCCTGCCCGTGAGGCGGAGGGGACAGTGCTGGGGTCACACGGGGAGCCCCCTTAGGACACAGCCGGGGGGGTGGCAGTGCTGGGGTCCCACGGGGAGCCCCCTTAGGACACAGCCGGGGGGGTGGCAGTGCTGGGGTCCCACGGGGAGCCCCCTTAGGACACAGCCGGGGGGGTGGCAGTGCTGGGGTCCCACGGGGAGCCCCCTTANGCTGCCGAAGGCGGGTCCGTCCGGGCTCGGTGCAGGCGCTGCCAAAGCGCGGGGCACTGTGGGACGCGCGGCCGCTGCGCAGCCCTGTTTTCTTTTAAAAAGTAACCCCCGGGCAGGAGGGAAAGGGCTTGTGCCCTTCGCCTCAGGGTGGCCCCGGAGCGGGAGGCGGCTGCCAGGGTCCGGAGCGTCCCCGGGGACACGGAGAGCGGGGCTAAAGCTTCCTTGCCTTAACGTGGGAAACAGCATCCAGGGCAAAGGCAGGGAGGGACCGGCGTGGGCCACAGATGGNGGCAGGGAGGGACCGGCTTGGGCAATAGCTGGAATCACAGCTAAGGGTCACTGACACAGCCTGTCCCTGCTCTGCCGCCCCTGGCACCTCCGCGCTCCTCACGCCCCCATAAAGGTCCTGCCGTGCGTGGGACCCGCACAAGAGACTGAGCCTGAGGGGTCCCCGGGCTGGGGGAGCAGGACAAGACGGGGACATGAGGGAGCCTGCCGGGGTTGTTGGCAGCCCAGAGTGAAGAGGCTCCGGGAGGGTCGGGCTTGGGCTCCTTTGCACGAGTTGCTCCACACAGAGCTCCCCCGGGACGGGACGGCTGTTGATGCCCCCAGACGGTGCCCCCGCAAACCCTCTTCTCCTGCAGACCCCCACGCTTCCCCACAGCCCCCAGGGGCTGCAGGGGCGATGTCC
>WEIV01019642.1:60373-79982 GCA_013390005.1 Calyptomena viridis | reverse complement strand
GCTGCCGAAGGCGGGTCCGTCCGGGCTCGGTGCAGGCGCTGCCAAAGCGCGGGGCACTGTGGGACGCGCGGCCGCTGCGCAGCCCTGTTTTCTTTTAAAAAGTAACCCCCGGGCAGGAGGGAAAGGGCTTGTGCCCTTCGCCTCAGGGTGGCCCCGGAGCGAGAGGCGGCTGCCAGGGTCCGGAGCGTCCCCGGGGACACGGAGAGCGGGGCTAAACTTAACTTAAACTTACTTGCCTTAACGTGGGAAACAGCATCCAGGGCAAAGGCAGGGAGGGACCGGCTTGGGCAATAGCTGGAATCACAGCTAAGGGTCACTGACACAGCCTGTCCCTGCTCTGCCGCCCCTGGCACCTCCGCGCTCCTCACGCCCCCATAAAGGTCCTGCCGTGCGTGGGACCCGCACAAGAGACTGAGCCTGAGGGGTCCCCGGGCTGGGGGAGCAGGACAAGACGGGGACATGAGGGAGCCTGCCGGGGTTGTTGGCAGCCCAGAGTGAAGAGGCTCCGGGAGGGTCGGGCTTGGGCTCCTTTGCACGAGTTGCTCCACACAGAGCTCCCCCGGGACGGGACGGCTGTTGATGCCCCCAGACGGTGCCCCCTCAAACCCTCTTCTCCTGCAGACCCCCACGCTTCCCCACAGCCCCCAGGGGCTGCAGGGGCGATGTCCTCAGCCCCACCACCGAGCAGAGCGGGCAGAATCCCGGCAGGAGAATCTCAATCCGGCGTGTGCACAGGGAACGGGGGAGCCCTGAGCCGGTCACTGCGCCTGGCAAAGAGGCGCTCGCGTGAGGCAGGAGGGTTTAACTCGAACCAGATGAGCCAGGAGGACAGGCTGTGCTCCGCAGCTCCAGCACGGGCAGGGTGCCATGCTTCAGCCCACAAACGTGGATTTCTCCAGGTTCCATGGGCACTGAGGGAACTTGGGGTACAGGATGCTGCAGCAGAACAGCAGATGGGCGAGGAGTGAGGGGTGGATGGTAGGCTTGGGCTCGAGGAGAGGCTCTCAGCATGGGCTGTGTCTTCCTCGCTTGACTCAGAAGGCAGAAAGCAGCCACATCCCTGGAATTTCAGCTCCCGTCCAGCTCTTTAGCTTCCAAAAAATCCCAGAAACATTGTGGACCTGCACACGTTGGGATGCAAACCTGTGTGCACGTGTGGGCAGTGATGGAGCTGGGGTTGATGAGGGGCTCTGTGACTCCAGGGACCCCCACACCGTGTGGCTGCTCTGGCACACAGGGGTGAGGAAGGGGATGTGCCATGGGGCCAGGAAGTGTCCCTGGGGAGAGCCCTGTGGGCTGCTTTTCCAATGGCTTTCCAGCTCTTTTAGGCTCTTTGCAAGAATCCTGGGGTTCACTTCCCAGACTGCACAGCTTTTGGCATCTGCTTTTGCAGGCACAGAGCAACCCAGTCCCAAGCTGCCCCAGTCCCCCAGACACCTTCCAAGTGCTCCCCCCAGCCAATGCACTCCCGTCACTCTTGGCCCCAGCACGGGGCTGATTCTCCAGCTATTTCCTGTCCAGGGCAGACACATCCCATCTCCAAGTGAGGATTTTACTTTTCCAAACATCTTTTCTGGCCAAAAAGACATAGCACCCTTAGCTCTCCACCCTCACCTATCCAGAAGAGAAGATCCCAGCCTCTTTTTCCCATTTGACCCCAGAGAGCTGAAAATTGCTGGGCTGGGTGTACACAGCAATCCCAATCCCTGTGTAAGTAATGTGCTTAAGGATGAAGACAGAGGTGGTGGCAGAGGCAGGGTGGGACCTGGAGAAGGGGAAATGGCTTTAAATTGGAAAAGAGAAGGTGTAGATGAGCTGTTGGGAGGACATTCTTCCCCGTGAGGGCAGTGAGGCACTGGCACGGGTGACCCAGAGAAGCTGTGGCTTGGAAGTGTTCAAGGCCAGGTTGGATGGGGCTTGGAGCAACCTGGTCTGGTGGAAGGTGTCCCTGCCCATGGCAGAGAGTTGGAGCAAAAAGAGCTTCAAGCCCCTTCCAGCCCAAACCATCCTGTGACTCCACGGTTTCCCCATCCCACATCCTGACCCATCACATCACACTGACCTCAAGGTCCTGGCTGCAATGGGCTTCCAGTTCCACCCACTCCCCCCAACAATCTGTGCACATAAGGAGGTTGGGGTGTGTGTATAGAGGAGTTTTAATTAGCTAATAATCTTTAATAGGGTTTAATTGCCTTGTTATAAAAGGTAATTACAGCAATACATCAATTAGAGCTGTAAAATTAATAGATTTACCAGTTGTATTTATTGAGGAGCTGCAACTGGCAGTGCACAGCAGCCAGGACAGCACCAGTGGTTCTACTATGATATCCAATATCGGGAAGGAGAGTGGCTGCCAAACCCCTCCACCTGGGACACTGGGGACCACCAGCACCAGCAAAGTGCCCCATGACCAGGAGCCAAGCAGAGCAGATGGACAGACAGGCCAAATGGGAGGATGAGGCTTTGCAGGTGCAGGCTGGGGCTCACGGGGCAGCTGCTGTGTCCCTTGGGGACACAAACAAGTCACTTTGCTCTGCTGGAGCTCCTGAGATGAGAACAGCTCTGTTTGCCTCCTCTGGGGCAGATGTCTGCCCACAGCAACCACGATGGGATTGCCCATGTTCCCCCACATTCCCACGCTTCATTCTCAGGAGAAAAAACATCCCTAAAATCCAGTGTCTGAATCCCCCTTTAGAAGACAGCAGGGACCCAGGGGTGCAGCAGCAGAGATGGAAGCCCACCCGCAGTGCCAGGCAGAGGGAGTGTGCTCTGGTGTGTGCAGCCTGCTCCACACTCTCCCAGACTCTCCCACACCCTGAACACGGGTGCTGTGTCTGGGCTGCTGAGTGGCAAGAGGTGACCCAATGGAAAATGCATCTCACAGCTTCCCACAACGGGACAGCTTTAGAGGAAAAGCTGTTCTGGTTGCTTTGTGGCTCCGTTAGCCAACCCATGAGTTAAGTATATGAGGAATCAGGGGTGGGATGCTGAGCCTTCCTTCCCCTTTTCCAGCTTGGCTGAGGGTTGCTGCTATCGAGCAGGATCAGCCTGTTTTCCATGAAGTCAGTAGACCATGCAAACGTCTGCTTAAAGTATTCCATTGAAAGGAGTGAGTGTAAGATTCCAAACAAGCCAGTTTTCTGCTCCCCACAGCCCCTGGCACAGCAGGGTTGGGGTCACGCTCACATTCTCATGACCAGTTTTCCCAAAGCAGCAAGCTTGGCGTGCACAGGAAAAGCCAAAAGACAATGGGGTGGCACCAGCCCAGGCTGGTGTGGGGCAGAGGGCAGGGGCTCACACACACCAGTCTGGATGTGCTCCATTAAATGCCACCTCGGAATGGCCCCCAAAACCACAGTGACTGGTGGGACCCTGGATCACCTGCACCGATCCCGAGGTGGGACCCGAAGGAGTTAAAAATCCTTTTATGCTTTGCCTGGAGACCTGGGGCAGATCAGAAGAACCTCAGCACTGACAGAAACGAGTCTCTGCTTCCCACAGTGTAGGGGCAGAGTCATCTCAGCCCGGGGATCTCCAGCAGTGGGTGTTTTCCATGGGCACACGGTGCTTCCAGGCAGAGCAGGGCCAGGGCTTCACAAATAAACCAGCAGAGCTGCCTGCAGTGGTTCCTGCCCACTCTCATTGTTTGTGCTATAAAAGTGTCAAAGCAGGGCTGTCCCTTGGGATACTCCCAGGCAGGGATGGGCTGTCCCTTGGGATACTCCCAGGCAGGGATGGGCTGTCCCTTGAGATACTCCCAGGCAGGGATGGGCTGTCCCTTGGGATAGGTTGGAAAAGGAAAATCCCCACTTGGAGGTGGGGTGTGTCTACCCAAGCCGGGTGGCACCTCAGTGCCACCTCTGGAGTGCCCGGGCCAGTCCCGTGTGGTGTCTCCAGCCTGTGGCACAGCCGGGGATGCCGGGGCAGGGATGTGGTTGGCAGGATGGTGGTTTTGCCCCACGCGTGGTCTGTGCCAGCCCACCCTGGCACGCAGGACGCCAGACCCCCGAGCCCCAGCAGGTCCTGCACCAGCACCGTGGGCGGGAGGTGGATCTCATCCCTCATCCCGCGCCAGAGGAATCCCCGGCTGTGTCCGCGGGGCGGCAACTCACCAGTTTCCTTGCAGGGCAGTGGAGGTGCCGAGCGGATGTTTGTGCAGGATGGAGCTGGAGGGGATCCAGGCTGTTGGCAGGGCTCAGCCCTCCCCAGTGCCACGCCGAAGGCACATAAAGGCCGTCCTGCCTCCAGAGCTCACCACAGCCCTGCTGAGCCTTCCCAGCATCCGCCAGGATACCTGCCCACAAACCTGGCCCCAGGGCCCAAATCCTCGGCAGGACTCCCAGTGCCTTCCCTCTGCCCTGAGGAATCCCCAGGACTGGCATCTGCTGCTGCAAGAAACTGCAGCCCAGGGCTGGTGCTGCTCCTATGGTTGAACTGCCACGTGCTCAAGGGTCTTCATTGCTTGGGACTTTAAGGAGCCCACAAGGCAAATAACTCCAGGATTGGCTTCAGGATGAACGATTCCCACCTGCAGAGTGACATGCTCCAGCTGCAGGGATTAAACCCCACCTCTGACTGGGGGTTGTAGCAGAGAGCAGCCCCCAGACATTGCTCTGCAGCCCTGGGAAAGGGATGGGGACAGGAACAAGGCACATGAGCAGGGATGGTGCCAGGACAAACACCCTGCCTGTGCAAATATCCACATCCCTTTTCACTACCTTCTGAGAGAAGTGGGGAAAGGCCAGGAGTGGCCTGGGAGTGGCATGGCCTCGGCACATCCCTCCTGGCACAGAGGGGAAAGAACAGATGCACTCCACATTTCCAAACAGCATCCCACCCCCCCAGCAGTCCTCATGCTGTTCCAGTTCCTCAGGTGGTGCCACCATCTCACAGTTAGGGATGGCTCCATGCCTCCCTGGCAGCTCCCCAGGGAAGGGGCCACGTCTCCAGGTGTCTGTGAATATCTGGGAGCAGAGCAGATGGCCCATCCCACACTGACAGAATGAAATCAAGCCCCAGCACATCCAGCTGCTGGTAAGCAGCTTGAGGTCTTCTTATGCCAGAGATGTTTTATAAACTTACTGCTACTCCAAACCCACCATCTCATCCCTGTCTTGAGCCTCTTTGTCCTTTTGGCCACCCTGGATCTGACAGCAACAAACCCCTCGGTGTCAGCACATCCTGCCAGAAACACCCCAGACATTTTCTCATGTAAAATATCCTGTTGGCTTCTTTCAGCTTGGAATTGCAGGACATGGAAATCTCCATTCTTCCATTCTTCCTAAATCTGCAATCTTTGCTGCTGTGGAGACAACTCTGAGCAATGAGAGCAGGATCTGACAGGAAAACCCAGAGAATCATAGAATATCCTGAGTTGGAAAGGACTCCACAATCATGGAGTCCAACTTCTGACCTTGTTCAGGACACTCCAAAATCCCACCAAGTGCCTGACAGCCTTATCCAAATGCTCCTGGAGCTCTGGCAGCCTTGGTGCTGTGCCCACTGCCTGGGGAGCCTGTTCAGTACCCAGCCACCCTCTGGGGGAAGAAACTTTTCCTAATATCCAGCCTAAATCCCCTGACACAGCTCCATGCTGTTTCCTCAGGGACTGTTCCCTGGGAAGGGAACGTGCACTGGCCAGCACTGGTGGACACCAGCCCAGGGTCTGGGCCGTGGGGGCTGCTGAACACCTTCCCCCTCTGCACCTTCTGTATTTCCTGGAGATGCACCATCATTCCCTGTATCCCATCAGCAGGGGAAGCTGCGCTGGCCAAGCCCGACGGGTGTGTCTGCAGCCACTTCCATTCATTTCCCTGCACAGAGCTCTCTGCAGCAGGGCTGTTTTTCCTGCTATTTACTACACCTCTCCCTCCCGGGCTCCTCCTGGGGCTGGT
Organism: Calyptomena viridis; assembly: GCA_013390005.1. NCBI lineage: Eukaryota > Metazoa > Chordata > Aves > Passeriformes > Eurylaimidae > Calyptomena > Calyptomena viridis. The sequence continues at coordinate 74,088 of WEIV01019642.1, read as the reverse complement.
TGGGGGCTGCTGGGATGGACCACATTTAGTGCTGCAAAAAGCAAAATTTAAAAAAAAAAAAAAGTTACACTCAAAATAGTGCAAAACGGAAGCGCTGGGAGAGTCCCTCGAGTTAAAGGAGAAAACGAAACAAGTTCGGCTGCAGAAATGAGAGCAGGACGTGGCACGAAGCTGCACTCAGGGCACGGTGCAGGAGGGGGATGCGGGATTCATTCATTGCTGGCTCCAGCCCCTGCACTGTTCGAACGACCCCGAGCTGCTCTTGTCTGCGCTGGGGGGGGAAAGTCTTTCCCCAAAGCAAGGTGAACAAATCTGCCCCGTGGGGGGAAGCTTTGGATGTCGACTCCGGGGAAGCCTGGAGTCCCAAAACGGCCCTGGGGAGACCCCGGGATGTGTTTTGCAGAGGAAAGCAGGGGCTGGCAGCGGGGTGAAGCTGGAGCAGCCCCATGGCCGAGGCTCACCTGCACTGTTCATCCGAGCTGCTCCTGCAGCATCCCCGGGACTGGGCGTGGAGGGAGTTTTCTTAATGGGGTTTGGACGGAAAAGGCAGCGGAGGCTGGAGACGAACAGATTAACATCAAAGGAAAAATGTGATGAAAAAGCGCCTCATCCTGGTTTGTCCCAGGCAGGAGAGGGCGAACGGGCCCTCCCGGCCCCACCATGAATCACACGCCGCAGTGACGGAGCCAGCGACGGGCTGTTTGTTTGGCTGTTGCCAAGGGCCCCACGGCTGCGGGCTGCGATCTGTGAGCCCTGTGGTTCGGCCACTGTTTCAAGGGTGCGTGGGGTGGGGAAGTCGGGGAGATCCCAGCTGTGATGTAATCCTTTTACCATCTTGATACCTGGAGGTTTCTCTGGATAGAGGTAGTCTCTGTAAGCACATAGAATCTCAGAATCACAGATTGGTTTGGGGTGGAAGGGACTTTACAGCCCATCTAGTTCCATCCCCTTGCCATGGGCAGGGACATCTTCCACTATCGCAGAAATTCTTCCCTGTCGGGGTGGGGAGGCCCTGGCACAGGGTGCCCAGAGAAGCTGTGGCTGCCCCATCCCTGCAAGTGTCCAAGGCCGGGCTGGACGGGGCTTGGAGCCACCTGGGAGAGTGGAAGGTGTCCCTGCCCATGGCAAAGGAGTGAACAAGATGGGCTTTTAAATCCCTTCCAGCCCAGATCCCGCATCCGCCTGCCCGCACCTGCGGACGGGCGGCCAAGGAGAGCCGGCAGCCCCCGGGAGGCGATGCCAGAGTCACTCCGGCCGTGTCCAGCAGCGGGGTGGACAGGGGCCGGACAGGGGCCAAGGCTCAGCTCAGCACCACCCAGTTCCCGGCCGGGCACAGGAGGGATCGGCAGCTCCATCTCGTGTCTGACGCCCGCAGTACAGAGCGGGGAGCCCCGACCCGGGACAACGCCGTCCACGGCAGCTCCTCTGTCCATGTCCCGGCGGGCGGGCTCGGGGGGCTGCCAGGGCCGTGGCGAGCCTCCCCCTGTGGCTCCTGGAGGCGGCTGGGGACTCGGGACAGAGATGTCACTCGTCTCTGAGAGGTCCCAGCCTGGAGACCCGGGGTGGCGTGGGGATCGTCCGGCTGCCGTCCAGAGCCCTCGGGCTCCCAGCAGCCTGGGGGTGCTCGCCCGCAGGAATGCCACCCCCTCGCTGCCCCGTGCCACCCCGCTCCACAGCCCTGTGCTCTGGCCGCAGAGCACGTGGCACCGAAAGCACAGGCACAGATTCATTTTCACAGGCACGGGGCCAGGGCTGAGAGACTGCTTCTCATTAGGGCAGCAGAGCTGGGAATAAATGGTCCCGAGCTCACATACCGCGCTGGCGTCTTCCCAAGGGGATGAGGAAAGAAGACATCCCTCTCCAGGGTTTGCACTGCCGGCAGCGCTTGTCCCCGAGCATCCAGTGCGGCCCTGAGTCGGGGGGAGCATCCCCTTGGCGCCGGTGTGGGGAGGAACAACCACGTCCTGACCCCAACGGTGGAACAGCAGTGGCATCGCAGCCCTCGCCTCCCTCAACCACCCCATGCTGACCCGGTTCTCCCTCCAGGCCTTTTGCCAGCAGCAAAGAGAGGGGGAAGAGGCTCCCGGACAGCAGATAGTCCCGGTGAGGCAGCCAGGAGACGGGACATGCTGCCAGCGGCGCTGCCGGGTGGAAGCAGGAATCGGAAACCAGCGGCAGCCCCCGCACGGAGGGAGGGAAGGGAAGGTGGTGCCACCGGGGAGCGGGAGGGACGGGGATGGAGATGACCACGGTGCCCTGAGCAGGGGACCATTGGAGCAGGACACACAATCCACTGGAGACACGGGATGCAAGTGATAGCTCCTGCATCCCGGCCTTTCCTCATGGAGCATGCTGGCTCCCTGCTTCTGGGATAGACCTTCCCGCCTCCTGCTGTCCTTTCAGCCCAGCTGCACGGCCCCAGCATCCTCCCCTGAGCACAAAACACTCCTCTGCTCTTGCCGGCACATCACTGGCGCCGGGATCTCGTTGCTCGCCCGGCAGAGCGCCAGGCGCTCCGGACGGGAACAGTCGCGGGCTGACAGCCGGGCTGAGCTGCAGGTGTTGGGCTGACGGCAGCACCTCCCGCTGCTCGGGGAGCCGGCGGGGCAGTGCCAAGGCTGCTCCGGTTTCCAGAAACAAGATCTCCGGGGAGGCGGCCTGGCCCAGGCACCAACTGGCAGACGTGGCAAACAGGGCGGTGGGGACGGCCGGGCAGCGAGGTGCTGCTCTGCTGTGGCACAACCCGGCCTGCCACGGCCTTTTTGGCACCACCAAGACTGTGTGGGACAGGGATGGAGACGGGGATGGTGACAGATGTTTGATGTTGCCTCAGACAGCCTGGTCCCCAATGTTGTCCCAAGCACACTACTGGCACTGACTCTGCAGCTGCTCCAAGGAAGGGAACAGGTTGGGCAGGGCCCAAGAGGCCCCCACTGCATCTCCTGACCCTGGGGGCTGGGACAGAGTCTCGTGTGTCCTGGGAGGGCCAGAGGGGGCTCAGGTAGGGGCCCAAATGCCGAATACCCTCCATATGCAAGAAACCCCTTCCGGCCCCCACCGACCCTCTCCAAGGCAAATCCAGGGTGGGATCTGAGACAGGAGCAGAGTAAAACTCAAGATCAACATCACTGCCCTGGGTGCTACCCCCTCCTCTGGGCACTGTCTCCTCCTTTGGCATGGGGTGCAGGGACCAGGGACAGGATGACACTGTCCTGAGCCACCTCCTTGCCTCTGAGATACTGAAACCAGGGAGTGTGACTGCAGAGGGGGTCTCCTCAGCTTTGCAAAAGCAGGACCAAGGGCTGCCCTGTTGTCCTCTCACCGGACATCCCAAAAAGGAGTCTGAGCCCACGGCAGCACTGAGCCCTTTTCACAGCTGGGGCTGTGAAAACCTGAGGCATTTCCTCCCACTCCCCTTCCCCTTCTCCCTCCTGGCCCTGTCTACATGACAAACCTGCAGCCCCTCTGCGTTTGGCACGGCCCTGTGCCCTGCACGTGGTCAGGCCTGAGGGGCAGGAGATGTTCCCACAGTGGAAGCAATCCCGGCATTTTGGGAAGCATGCGAGCAGCCTGCAGCTCACGCTTGGAATTACACCGGATGGCCCTTTGCTGCTTGCCGAGGATCTGGCCCCTTGGCAGGCTCTGAAATGATCCCAAGCCCCCCTGCTTTGTTATTAAATCAAATCCATCTGGCCTCAACCACGGACGGTTGTTATTCGAGATCCCTCTCTGAGTGGAGCTAGGATTAGCTCCGGGCATGGGGGATTCTCCCTCCCTCCCTCTCTCCCACCACTCCCAACCCTCCTGCCTCTCTTTTGTGTTTCTCCACTTTTCGAGGAGCAGGGGGAGGTGCGGGTGCATTCAGCAGCTTTTGTGCAGCTCGGAGCTGCCCGGGTGTCCCTGCAGGACCTGCAGTCCCGGGTCCTGTCCAGACATACCTGCCTGCAGCCAGAGCCCCCCAAACTGGGGGACACCATGGCTGGAACAGGGGGTGACAGTGGTACGGGGCTTTGTCCCAGCCACCTGCCATCCCCATTTCTGACCCTGAGCAGCTGAAATGCTGCAGGAGCTGCTCTCCCCAGGGATGTGCAGGGCTGAGCAGGGTTATCCCCTCTCCCACTCCCAGGGAACCACCATCCCAGGAGAGCAGAGGCCAGTGCGGGGTGAACTGGAGGGGTGTGGGAGATGCTGCTGTGGAACAAGTGCTTTCAGCTTCACAGCAAGAGCCTGGGTGTCACTGCTGGTGTCCCTTAAGGCTGCAGCTTCCAGACCCCTGTTGAGGAGCTGCTGGATCGAGCTTCTGGCTGGAACCTTCATGAAGACGATGGATTTCCACTGTTCTGACAACACGGAAAGTGTCAGGGGAATGGAATTGATGGTGACCTGCCAGCAGGAGGCAGAGGGCAGGGACCCAGCCAGCACTGCCACCCTTGGGGCCACCTGGACCAGCAGGGATGAGGCGACAGCGTGTCTGGCTCCAGCCCCACAGGGATCCCTCGAGGTTGGGCAGATGGAGCCACGGTCCCCATGGGCTCCCCAGCGCTGGGCCCTGTGTTCAGGCTGCCAGCAATTAGTGTTCCAGCTCATTTCAGAGAGATTGCTGGGCACGGGCTCCCACTGAGCAGTGCAGGGGTCGGGACACGACCCAGCCCACCCCTCCTGGCTGAGCTTCACTTCAGCCTCTTGCATCTCCTCTGCTGCAAACTTATCTTCCAAGGACACAGCTCTCAGCTCCTCCACCACCATGGGATATGTGATCCCCAAGGAATGACACCTCGAGCCACTCAGCTCCCCAGGAGCTGTGTGTGGGGCACAGCCCTCTTGGGAGGAATGACCATGGCAGTGTGGGGCAAAGGCCAGCTGGGCACAATGTGAGAGGGACAGGATGGCTCAGAGACAAACTTTAAACGTGTTCAGTGTTTAAATCTCATCTTTAAAGCAGCATGCCTGCATTCCCTTTCCAGCCTTGGCAAAGCCTTGAACACACCCCAGAAGAGCCAACACCACCCCCATGTTCCCTTCTCACCACAGGGTACCTGTCCCAGAGCCTGTGCACTGCCCGAGACTGGGGAGGTGGCACCTGAGCATCCTGGATGGCCCTTTGCCCCTGGAACCACTGTGGCACCTGCTGAGGCTCAGAGCTTCCCTGCCTGCCAGGAGCAGCTCCCAGCTGCCTTCAGACCTCCTCAGGATTCGGCATCCCACAGCCAGGGATTGCAAGGGCTGCTGGACCTCAGCCTGACTTCCAGGTCCTGGTCCTTCTCCAGCTGACTGGAAAACATAAAAGGAGACAGGGCACTTTCTGAGGGAGCACTGGAGTCTCCCTTCACTCCTGGGTCACACACAGGTACAAACATTGCTGCACCTGCTTTAGTGTCTTGGGGGATCTGCAGCAGTTGGGCACAAAGTCTGCATCCCACAGGAACTTTTGAATGGCACAAGGGACCCTCCAGTGACAGAGACGGTGCTGTCACCTCCCCTGGAGGGCCCTGCTGGTACCACTCCCACGGGGCCCCAAGCACAGCCCCCTCCATCGCCCCGTGGTGGGCTGCCAGCCCCTTGGGGAGGAGACGGGAACGTGTCCACTTGACGTGCCTGAAAAGCAGCACACATTTCCTCGTTGCTATGGAAACACTGCTTTTAAAGCAAATTAATAATAATAATTAACACGATCTATTAAATAATAGTAATAAAGGCATTAGTAATGACTTGTAATTGGTAAAGCACTTGGAATAACACATGCTCACTCTGCTCCCAGCACAGGAACCGGGGCCGGGGCGGCACCTCCTGCCCACAGGGGAGTCCTGGGTGAGGGCGAGTGCCCTCTGCCTTCAGCACCGAACAGGCAGGAGCTTAGTGGGATTCAGTGAGGGATCAGACTTTTATCTGGATAATGAGGATGTCTAGACTGATAAGAAGAAGGGTTAAATTGGCTCAGGGCCTGATTCTGCCTCTCCGTGTGCTTGGTGTAGTGGAATGCTGTGGTGTCCAGGAAGGACTGAGGAGGGGTGAGGCCACACCAGGCTGGGCACAGACCTTGTTCTTCCCGGTTTTTAAACCTAGAAATCAGAGTATTGCCAGGATCCTTAAGCCCTGGGAGGCAGAGGCAAAGAGAACTCCAAGAAATCTTTAATTTGCTTGAATTTGGCCTGGAGTAAAGAAGGCTCTGGGGAGATCTTAGAGCCCCTTCCAGTGCCTACAGAGGCTTCAAGAGAGCTGGAGAGGGACTTCAGATAAGGGTCTGCAGTGATGGGACAAAGGGGAATGTCATCACCCTGGACAGAGGGTTGGGTTGGATGTGTTATAGGATGAAATTCTTCCCTGTGAGGATGGTGAGGCACTGGAACAGATTACCCAGAGAAGCTGTGGCTGCCCCATCCCTGGAAGGATACCCCATCAGGGGTATGGAACAAGATGAGCTTTAAGGTCCCTTGGAGCTTGGTTGCTCCAAGCCCCACCCAACCTAGCCTTAAACACTTCCAGGGATGGGGCAGCCACAGCTCCTCTAGGTCTTCCAGCTCTGCCTCACACATGCTGGGCCCTCATGTCCTGCTCCTCAACCTCTACCACCATCCAGAGTGAAGCTGTGCAAGGCTGAGCCCAGAGCCATGATAAAACATCCCCTCTTCAAGCTGCAAGTTGCTTCCTGAAGGATTTGGAGTTGCAGAGAGAAAATAAATGCAAAGACCTGACAGTGTCACCTGCTTGTTCGTGCCCAGAGTCCCTTTGCTGACAAGGTCTCTGCTCACTCAGAATCACTCAGCATTCCCACAGGAGCCTGCCCAGACAGGCAGATCCGGGAGGTGAACACCCTGGGAAAACCTGGCCCTGGTTTTGGTGCCTACATGAGACTGAACTGTTTGGTAAAGTAGGTGCCCACTGTTCGTGCTGAGCCTCTGGAGAAGCAGTGGCCACTCTCGGGCTGGCACAAGCCACTCAAATCAGCTGAAAAAGCTCCAAGATGTGTTCTTTGGACTTTTCCCAGCCAGGACTGACATCCATGCTGGGCTGTGCAGGATGCTGGAGCAGCATTAGGATTGCAACACACCTGTGTGGCTCAGCCTCCATCCCATCCCCAGCACCCGGCAGCAGCTTCCACCAAGAGACTAAAATTAGCAGCGACAGGAAGAGCTCTGGAGCACGGGGGGATGATTAGAGCCTCCCTGGAAAGGAGGCATCACCTGCAACGGAATGACTTTCCTCATCTCTGGCAGAACGTGCAACTACCATTGTGGAATATGATGGGGAAAAGTGAAGGTGCTCCCCCCCAAAATTAGAGTTTGTCCAGAGGAGAAAAACCCAGATCCTGGTTCTGCTGGACTGAGCCATGACCTGCTGCATGACTTTGGTCTAATAGCAGACATCAAAAGACATCAAAACCTTAAGGATTATGCACACCAACTCCACCTGAGATTTATAAACTGCAATTCAACACCCAGATTAAAGGTAAAAACATCTCTTTTTTATGTATTTAGCTGTGTGTGTTGAGAGTGTTAGTGAATAATCAGTGCCACCATTCTCCAGCACAAGCAGTGGGAACAAGATTCTTCTCTCCATGCATGGATGTCCAAATCCATGCCTCAGAGCTCTTTGTTGGCCTTCTTTGGCTAAAATATGTCTGCAGTCAGGCAACACCACCCACATCCATGTTCCTGAAAGAATGGGGTTTCATTTGGCTTCACCCCTCACATAAACCTGCCCTGTTTTCATGTAAATGACCAATAACTGGGAAGAGCGTTAGAAGTGGGTGCACTGAGCCCCCGAGCAGGAAGAAGTGACTGTGCTGAGGGAGCTCATTGCAGCTCAGGGAACACCACTGCCCCTCTGGCTACGCCTGATGCAAGTTGGTTTGACTCCACAACTCACATCCTCGTCTGGAGACTGGAAATCCTAAAATCATGGAATCATGGAACGGTTTGGGTTGGACGGGACCTTAAAGCTCATCTAGTTCCACACCCTGCCATTTGCAGGGACACCTTCCACTCTCCCAGGTTGCTCCAGCCTGGCCTTGGACACTTCCAGGGATGGGGCAGCCACAGCTTCTCTGGGCACCCTGTGCCAGGGCCTCCCCACCCTCACAGGGAACAATTTCCTCCCGACTAATGTAAATCTCCCCTCTTCTGGTTTGAAACCATTTCCCCTTATCCTTGGAATATGGCACATCCCCCTCTCCAGGCAGAGCCATCCAGACAGGGCTCGTTTGTCAGGGTAACAGGAGACAGGTAGGTGCCTTGGATGGAGCTGCCGTGTTTCCCTGCAAGAATTCCTGGACAGAAATATGTGCACATGCACTGCACAGCTTGACAATGAACGTGCAGCAAATCCAACATATCCTGGACGTGCTGGATTTGCTGGGCACACACGGACCATCTGGCCAACACATGGGCCTCAGGCTTGACATGTCCAGGAAGCCCGTGACTGATGGTGGGTGCCCCAGGCAGCCCGTGGGAGCACATGTGGGAAACCAGCCCCACAGCACCCACGGAGCTGCTCGGCTGCTGCGCCGGGATTTCTGGGCTGATGGATATTCAGGAATATCAGACAGGTGCCCAAAATCCCAACATGCCCCCGGATAAAATTTAGAAGAGGACATACTCAAGGAAACACGTGGTAATCCTGGTGTTATAGAAGCTGAAAGAAGGAATTATCTGCTTGCAGAAGATGGGATTCCAATGGGAGGAAAACATATTCCTTGGAAAATTAACTACTTGTATAAGCAGCAGGAATAAAGCAAGGGTGTGACCTTGAAACTGATCACTTTCGATCCCAGACCTAAATTCACCCAGATTTCAGGTTGAAGGAATTTCTTCAGGAACCTTAGAGCAGTTTTTCCCAAAACCCCTCATGACTGAAGTCCAAACCCTCCGTGGTTACGATCACAACCAAGTCTGCCAATGGTGTGGCACCCGCAGTCCCAGCGCCAGATTGTCCCCCTGGCTTAGCACCCATCTGCAGCCAATATCCTGAGCTCTTAACAAAATTGAGGCCTTTTAAAATCTGGTCTCCTGCGCCTGATCCCACGGACCTGGGCTCACCAAAACCAATGGACTTCAAGGAGCTTTGGATCAGGCTTTGCGCTAATTTACTTATCTCATAGAAGGGCTTAATTAACAAATGTTTGCAAAGCACTTTAGGATCCCTGCACGGACAGCGAGACTCCTCTTGCTGCCGGCAAAGCAAAGAGCTTTAACGCCCAGGGAGGGGCAGCAGCTGAACTGTCCGGACAGGGATCGGCCCCGGGGAGGGCTGTGACCCCCGAACCACAGGGGACAGCCAGCACGGGGGGCTGGGGCTCAGCCCCATAGGGTGGGAGGGAGCCCTTCCAGCTTTCTAGCATTTGGGATACTCGTGTTTCACATGTGGCTGAGCAGTTCTTGAAATGAGCTGCCCGGGGACAGGGAGGTGCTGCCTTGGAGAGCTCACAGCAGTGGTGCCCCAGATCCAGCCTTTTAACTTGGGTTTTCTATGATTTTATGTGAGTTGAAAATGAAAAAAAAGTGTAAAAATGGTGTCCTGGTTCCCAGCAGGTGTTTGCTCCCTCTGCCCTGCCCACTAATCACCTCATTCTGCGGGACATGGGGTGCTCTCCCAGCATTAAACTTTTCCCAGTAGCTGCCACCTTCCCCCTGGACTCGGATCGTGTTGGGGGGGCAGAGGGATGCAGCACTGGGAAGTGCCAAATTCAGCTTCACATTGATGACACAAATTCATCCAGAAAGTTTCTCTCTGCGTTGGCTCTTGATGCTGACTGTAAGTCGCTGTTTTGCCTAAGGACAGGCTGCTGGCACCTCCTCAGTCAATGTCAGCTTTATTCCTGCCTCCCACAGGGCTTTCTGTCACCAGCCGTGGTGCCCGGCCACCCCTCCCCGACTCTGGCACCGGCAGCAGCTGCAGTTTGCAGTTTCTCCCTTTTCTTTGATCATTCTGCAGCTCCTGCCTGGGGAAGGGACGAGGAGCACGTGGTGCTGCTGCGCGATCCCGACCACTCCACTCGTCCCTGGCTTTAATTAATACTTCTTTTTTTTCCCTGACTGTAATTCAGGGATGTGGATTTTAAAACATTTGGAAATACCCGCTTTTTAACTAGAAACATTATGTTTCTGCCAAAACCTTGGCAGAGTTCACAGGGTACATGTAGCTGTGCAGAGACTACACCCACAGCAAACTTCTTACTCGCAATCCAGCACTACCTGTACCTGGAAAAGAACCTTTTACCACAGTGTCTGTGGAGCTGTAAATGATCCAGCCTCCAAGAGCTCTGTGACACAAGCCCCCATGACCTACTCCAGCTCATCGAGCCGGTTCAAGCCACCTGGCAGCGCCAACTTTAACCTGAATTACTCCTGAAATCCAGCTTCCCCAGAGGCAGTGATGCCAGACAGGAGGTAAGATCATTCCCAAGCAGCTGCTATCACTGGGAAGAGGATCAAAGTCTTGGTTGGGGCCCAGCTACGCCCCCAAAATATTGTATGAACCAAGAGATGCTGCTATCGGGGACCCATCAGGATTAGTCACTGCTCGTGTTGCCAGTTCCTGCAATTTTTCTATGAGCATTCCTGGTTGCCTGAAATTCCCAGCTCTGTGAGTCATGTGAATCTGCATGAGTAGGAATTTTCATTTTTTAAAGTAAATTTCTAGACCTTGTGGCTGTGCAGAAAAGCAAGGTGATGTAACCAGAGTGAAATCCAACAGCCCTGGGAGAAGGCAAATTAAAAGCAAACCCATTTTTGCTTTTTATTTTGGAGTCACACAAACTTTTTAGTCGGTTTGGTGATTTCTGGGCCTGGCTCGTGCTAATGGAATGCTCAGAGCTGGAGCTTGGCAGTTTGGGCTTTTTGTTTTTCTCTTTTTTCCTTTCACTTTCTGATTTCCAGGGGCATTTTCTTCTCCTGAGAGCTCCAGGCCAGAACTTAAAATGGAGATGGGAAGCAAAACAGTGTCCCTAAAATAACATGCAGAGCGGGCATTGCTATCGGCCTCACGTGAGATCCAACTTGGACATATTTTACAGGGCATTACTCCATAATTTACAGGGCAGAACATGAGTGTTCCCAGCAGAACAACATGCTGTTGGCACATGTGTTCCTGCACATGGATACACACACAACACACACCCACACTGGGAACACCCTTCCATGCAGACGTGTGTGCACAAAACACCTTCTATAAAGACACGTGTGGTTTATGTACATATTTCAATGCACACAACTTTGTGGCTGTGTTTGCATTTTACACGCACACACCTGTAACACACGTGCTCACACCTGTAACACACAAAATGTTTTCACCTGGTTGTAAGAGTGGAGTGAGCCACAGCCAGGAGGTGTGTGCAAGGCAACCAGCAGCATGTGAAAACATCCCTGTGTGTTAAATGCACATTTCTGGCTGTAAAGCCTCCATGTGGGACACATGTATGTGAACATCCCTGTGTGTTAAATGCACATTTGTGGCTGTAAAGCCTCCATGTGGGACACAGGGCTGAGTGCCTGTGTTAGAACACGCCGTGTGACGTGTATAGAGCCCCCATCCATCATATCCCAACACAAACAGATGCCACCTCTTATACAGAGGAAAATCCCAAACTGACACGAAGAAAAACATCCCAAACCGACACTTTCATGAGTCCCATCATCACATAAAGGTGAAAAAAGAAATAAACAGTAATTCAAGACACTGTCCTACAACCACAACCAAAATGAAGCCCAGCAGTGGAGTGGGTTCTCCTGTCCTTAGCTTCCCTTCTTTTCCCGTTTTATGTGCAGAGCCACAGCACAACCACCACAAACTCTTGCCCACAGCCACTCCACGCTGCAGAGGGGACCTGTCACCACCAGCCCCTTCAGACGGCGTCCCAGCGTCTCCCCGAGTTTGTGCAACGCATCAGAAAACCTGGATGCCAAAACCAAACCGAAAGCAAAAAATTCCCCTTCCCAAAGTGCCTGGGCAAACTCTCAGGGAGAGCTCCAGCAGCACCTTACCGGCTGAGTCAGTGGATGAGCCATCTCCTTGTGCTGGGTGCCCCATCTGCCGAGTTTAGCCGCAGCTGAAATCTTCTGCTGGTACACCAAGAGCGGGGAGGGGGTGTGGGGGGAGAATAACCCCCTGCAAGGATCCCAGAGCCAGGGAGAGGAAATCATACAGGATACAGTGGGGGGGTAGAAAATTCCAGCCTCGGTGACAAGGCACCAGTGCCACCACCCCCCAGCCCTCGCCGCAGCCGTCGCCTCTGCCAGAGCTGCGGCGCGATGTGGCTCGGCGGGAGCCTCGCATCCCTCCGCATTGTCTCTCTCCAGTGTGAGCTCCGGCAATCTCATTTCATGGGAGACATCTGGTTTGATTCAAAGGGAAGAAAGGGGAGAGGGGAGAACCGCGCGCTCACACACACACCGCCCAGTCCGGCTGGCTGGGAGCTGGGAAGCGATTGTCAATGCTTCCCTCCGCGCTGAACCCTCCTCATTTCAATGAGAAAGGCCAGCCCAGGGAGCAGGGCTGTCCCACGGCCCTCCCAGCATCCCCAGTCTGCAGAAGGGGCTTTGCTGGGGCACGGAGCCAAGGGCAGGGAGCTGAGCCCCAGCAGCCCCGCCAAACCTCGCTGCGCCTTGAGCCATCACAAGGCCTTGGGGCGATGGGGGCTCCCCCTTCTCGTTGTTTTCCATGATTCCCAGTCCTGGTGGATGTGCAGTATCAGCCCTCAAATGCTTGTGGCTTTTGTTGGGGGTCTTCCCATGGCAAGACTGAAGCCCCCATGTTTGTGGGGAACCCTTTTGGAAGGTTGTGTTTGCCTTCATGAGGACAACACAGTGAGCTCTGTGTCCACGGTGGGGGGGGGGGAGAATAAAGGACCAGCCCTATCATGGCTAGATCCCTCACCCCACCATTCACCCCACTGACCCTGGCACCGCTGCCAGCCTGTGCTCAAACAGTTCCACCCCGAGGTGTCCCTACCCAGCCACTGCTCCTCCCAGGGGTCCTTGCTATCCCAGAGGGTCTCTGGATGGATCCCAATGCTGGGCACCTCTGCAGCACCTCATAGGTGGGCAGTGGCAGGTCCCCACATCTCTTTGATTAACAGGACCCCACACAATGCCCTCCTTCATCCATGACCCCTCCACATTGGGGTGCACATGGTGGGTCCCTGCACATACCCCTCCTTCCTGTGACCTCTCCGTGCCTGGGGGGTGCACAGTGAGTATCCACACAGTCACCCATGGAACTCATGGAAACCACAGTGGATCCCCTTGCAGTCCCTCCACCCGTGTCTCAGCGGGTCCCCATGAAGCTCCTCCACCCCAAGGAGTGATCCAGGTGAAACAGTGGATCCCAACACAGCCCCCTCTGCTCATTGCACAGTGGGTCCCACCACGGTCCCCTCCACCCACGGCATGGCAGATCCCCTCGCATCCCCCTCTACCCATGTCGCAGTGGGTCCCCACGCACTTGCCCAGCAGCCCCCTCCACTCATTCATTGAGTGCTCGTCCCTCCGCACCCCCTTCACCCGTGTCATGGCATGAGCAGCCCCTGCACTGGTGACACGCTGGGTCCCCCTGCAGCTCCTGCACCCGTGACACGCCGTGTGCCCCTGCAGCCCCTCCACTGCACAACGTGTCTCCTCGCAGCCCCTCACCCGTGTCCCACCCGGTCCCCCATCCCACTTCACTAGTGTCACCGTGGGTCCCCACATCCCCCTCCTCGTGTCACGGCGAGTGTCCCTCCC
>WEIV01019642.1:48338-59321 GCA_013390005.1 Calyptomena viridis | reverse complement strand
GTGGGCCCCCGCAGCCGCTGCCCGCGCGCCGCCACAGTGATGCTTTTGTTCTCCTCACGGCTCCGTTCGGAGCGAGGTGGAATGGAGGAGGGCTTTAAAAAAAATTATATATATATATCTCTCCATACCACACCCACTCTTAAGTCACCCCTCGCCCACCCCCACCGCTCCCGGGTGTGCGGTGCGGGGCCCCGCGCCGCCCGTGGGCACTGCGGGAGCCGGGGCACGGCGCTGCCGAGAGAAGTTTTGTGTCGCTACAGAGGAAAAAAAAAATAATAATAGTGCGGCTAAGTGTCGGGGGTTTTTTTTCTGTACAAGTAACTTGACGCTCTGGAAGTACGACGGGCAGAGCCTGCGGCTCCACGGGCAGATGCTCCCCCGTGGGTTGCGATCACAGGCACCAGAGCAGGGGGTTTGTGGTGGGACCGGCATGTGATGACCCCCCCAATACTCCCTGAAGGGCTGAGGTGGGCGGGTGGAAGCCACGGGGAGAGGGTCACAAATGGCTCCTGGCTGGGCATCATGATGCTGAGGCGTGTGGTGCGAACAATGGGGCCTGCAGAGGCTCCGCTCGCCCGGACTCGCGGGGCGAGGGTCCGGTCCCCACACCGGGATGGAAAGCGGGCAGGAGTCCGGGGGGTGCTGACCTCCCCGAAACTCGGGGCGTCTGGAGCCGAGGGAACGGCTCTTGCTCTGGCGTCCGGCACACTGGGATGGGGGCCCCTCGCTGGGGAGCTGGGGGGACGGCTGGGGTGGGGTGAAGGTCTGGCCAAGGAGATCCCGGTAACCCTGATCCTCATCCTCTCCGTGGTGCCTTTACACCGCCACGAGTGGAGCGCGGGCAGACACAGCCGGCTTAGTACTGACTCTGTGCTGGTGGGTGTGAGGCCGTGGAGAATCAGGCCCCCTTTGTTTAATAAAGTTGGGAAAGAGAGAGGATTCGGCAGGCGGAACCGAGGGGAAACGTGCCGGGGCTGTTTTCTTCCAGGGTCTCGCTGCTGCCCCAGACTCCCGAGGAAGGGGGTGTGTTCCGATGTGTTCAGAACACGGCGCGTGCCTGTTGTGGCCAGAGTGATGGAGAGGAACGTGGAGACCTGGATTTTTTTCCACCATTTTTAGCGTGTGTGAGGGTTTTCCCACATCTGGAAAACCGTGAATGTCAGTGTGCTGGAGCCCTGGGGATGCGGCCGCGGCTCTGCTCTGTCCACCAGTGGGGCAGACAGTGGGGGCTGTGCCCCATCGTGGAGGCGGGTGGGAGGGAACCTGTGCTGGGAGAAGCCAGGATTCCTACGGCACAGTCCCTGCAGCCATGGCTCTTTACTCCAGCAGAGACTGTGGCCCACACTTGTTTCTAAAGGCCTGTAGGAATGTCTCCAGTGTCTCCTGCACCTTATTTTTGTGTGGAAGGCCAAACTATGAGGGTCTGGAGCTGGGTGCAGGGCTCCCAGGGGGACTGAATCCTGCACTCTCATGGATGCCTGTCCAGGAATCCCAGAAACAGCAAATTGTCACCCTTTTGTAGTACTGCTTGTGTGGTGGATGGTTTTCTAGGAAAACAAGTGTTTTATGGGTACCTGTGAACAGAGTGATAAATATCTCGGAAAAGGGAAGGGAAAAAAAGTAATAGTGAAATAAAAATGATTTCAGGGATTTACTTGGTAACAGGGTTGAGCTTTTTCTCTAACTTACTATTTTCTGATCTGAGGAAACACACTGTTCCTTTGGATTATTTTAAAATAATATCTGCCATCTATCAAAGTATTGCTTATGGACAGGTGTGGATATGAGAGGCCTGGATCTGGACATGGGGGCCCTAGTGCCCATACCTGGCCATGGGAGTTCCACCTGCCATCAGGCCACCCCTGGCTTTGCTGAGGAAGCGCAAAGGCACTTGAGTGTAAATAAGGCTCAAGGCCCATATATTTTTATTGGACTGTCTGTAAGGGTGGTTTGTGACGAGGTTTGATTGTGGCAGAGGGGGTGGCTTCCCTTGGAGCAAGAGACGCTGCAGAAGCTCAACCTGAGCTTGGCAGCTCCTGCTTTCCCCAGGAACTGCGAACGTGCCCTCGCGGAGCCAATCGCCTGCTGGAAGCCCCGCTCGGGTTTGTGCCGGGGTTGGTTTGTGCGCTGAATTTGAGCAGCGCGGCTCCGGCAGCGGCCACGAGCCGGCTGGGATGGGGCACTGCCTGGCACGAGGTGGTGGGCTGTGCAAAGGGGGACTCGGTGGGAACTGGCCGGACAGCCACCGAGAGCTGCCCCCTCCGCCTGGCGCCCCAGGGTCCCTGGCAGAGCTGGTGGGATCCCACCTGGCAGCTGGTGGGATGTGCCAAGGGCTGCTTCGCAAACTGAAGGAGAGGAAACTGGAAAAGGAAGGATGAGGGGATGAAGTCGTAAGAATCCTGTTGACTGGCGCCTGTGACCACTCTGCCCCTGACCATGGTTGGCAATGCCACCCCTTCCCTGGCTGGAGGTGGAGCCATGGCCTCCATGCCTACCCTCCTGTTGCTGCAAGGGTGAGGGGGACGGGGGTCTCTGGCAGGTTGTGGCTCCTGCAGGTCACCTTTCCTTCCCCTGGCACGTGTGAACTCCAGCTGTGCTGGGTGGGGTGACAACCCTCCTGGTGTCTGCCATGGCAGGGACAGTGCTCCTGGTTCTGGAGCCCTTCGGGGCCTGTGTGGCACATCGGGGTGTTTGGTGGCACTTGTATTTCTCCTGCCAGCTCTCGTTGTGGACGTCTTGCCTGCAACAGCCTGTCTGGGACTGCGTGGGTTCTCATGGCTGTGCAGATGAATTTGCCAGGGTCTAAAGACAAAGCACTGAGGGGGTTTGCAGGTGGTTTTTGAGAAGATGGTGGGATACCAAGGAAGTTGCAGGGTAGAAGGTTCTTGCAACTCAAGGGTGTGGGTTGAGATGGGGGAGAGATGCTGTGGGGGAGCAGAGGCCATCGTGTTTTGGTCATGTGTGCTGGGAACTTAGAAAGGGGCAGAAGTCCTCAGCCACTGCAATGTCCAGGTTCTTCTCTAGAAGTCACCTGAGATGGATGTAGATCAGCTCAAGATTTGTGCCAAACTTTTCTGCCCACTCCCACGGACAAACTGGACAGCTGTCAGTGGAGCCAGAGGAGAGGCTGCAGGGCACATTTGAGGCCAGATGTTGTGGTTAGGGAGATGTGCTGCTGGTTCTTTGTGTGTCTGGTGTGTGTAGGTGTCAGGAGAAGCTGTGGGGTTGGTTTGGCTTCCTGCTGCGCCCACTTCCAGCGGGGACCTTTCCTCTGAGGGTTTTTGGTCCCTCTGAGGGTTTTTTGTCCTTCTAAGGGTTTTTGGTCTCATCACAGTGGTAGCATCCATTGTCACCTGTACCCAGAGACACCCTTTGATGCAGCATCTCCCAGCCCTCTCCAGCCAGCCTGTTGTCACCAGGAATGAGATTATGTGTGAGAGGAGCTTAACATAAATTGCTCTTTCTTGGCAAGGTGAAGTCAAATGACAAGAGGCCCCACTAACCCCAGGTGATTGGGCTCTTTGTGTAGCTCCAAACATGCTTCAACGCTTTCAGCATTTAAAAATAGTCCAAGGAAGCCTTTTCCATTGAGGAAGTCTGATGATTGCAGCTCCCCCACCCACCCTGTGGAGGTGGATAGATGTACAGCATCCGAGGAGCAGCGAGGGGGGCAGATTCTCTTGTTTCCTTGCTTCATAGAAATCTTGGAGCTAAAGCCACCCGGTCTGGTGGGGCCTGACTCCAACCTCCATTCACTGCTCCCGCAGCTTGGGATGGGCCTGAGAGGGAGAGCGAGATTGCAGCCAGTGTCGGGTTGTTACAAAGTGTTAATGAGAATCCGTCTGAATTTACACCGGGGAAAAGTGCGGAACGGGATCGACTTTGCGTGGTTTGAACTGGAGGTGGGAGGAGAAAATGGGTCTGGGAGAGAGAGACAAAGGGAATTTTCTAGGGAGACACACGCGCTGCTCCGCGCATCGGCGGCGGGATGGCGCTGACCGAGTGAACCTCCGCAGCCGGAATGTAGGGCAGTGGGAGAGCGCTGCCGCTGGGCGGGGTGGGGGCCCCCGCCTTTGTCTGNCGCGCTCCCGCGTGTGCCGCGGCGGGATCGCGCCGTGCGGGGGCTGCGGGCACACCCACCCCGTGCGGAGCATCGCCGGGGGCTTCCCGTTCCCAACTTTCCTCCGCCGCACAAGGCAGTGATTGTCTGTGGCATCGGGGCTCTTGCTTTGGGGTGCTTTGGTGGGTTAATTTTTCCCGTGGTTTTGTTTTTTTTTTTCTGGCTTTTTTTTCATAAACAACTTTCATCGCGATGTGAAAAAGCGTAAAATCGCCGCACTGGAATGAGGCGGTCGCTGATTTTCCTGGCGTGGTGTATTGGGTGGGTTTTTTTTCCTCTTCTTGTAAACACAACTTGCATCATCGGGACAATAAGCCCTCCATGCAAAGGGGTTTAGTTGGTTGGTTGTGGTCCTTTTGTGCTCATTTGTGTTTTTTGACACCACTTTCATAGGTTTTCAATGCAGCAAAACCTTAACCCACAGGCCGTCAGGAGGGTTTATTTGTGAGGTTCTTTGTGTGCTTGTCTTTTAACATGGCTTTCATCTTAACGGGGAAAAGAACGCCCCACCTTACCCGAGGTAGCTGAGGTTTGTTTATTTTATGGTCCTCTTTAATTTTATGACTACAAAAGAAAAAAAGACCGAGTTCTAATTTGCCCTTAGACTCTCTTACACCCCACTGGCACTGTCAGAATGGCCTGAGTGGGGTGTTTACAGGTGTAATTTGTACCCGTGCAGTGTAACGGTGCCGTGGGATAAATGAGAAGAGGGCTAAAAACCTTTTGTCTGTAGAGATTATTTTCTAGCTGATAGAAACAAGAAATAACAGGACCTGGAGTGATTTAGGGGGTGTGTTTTTCAAAATAAAACCATGCAAAAAAATCAATGTAACAAAAAGACCCACCTCGGGGCTGACTCCAGAGCTGTTTGCTGTGGCTGGTGCAGCTCCTCTGATGTTTCCAGGTGGAGCTCACATTCCTGGGTGTGATCTGGCCCATGCTGTTGGTGCCAGGTGAGTGGCTGGTGAGAGCCTCTAGACTGATCAGTAGCGGGATGTACCTGTGCAGGATCTGCCCTTCTGGCAGCACTGAGGAAAAGGTTGTCAGCGGGTTTAACTCTGAATTTACACCAAAGTGAAATATCGGATGGATCTGCTCCATGGGCACGGCTGCATTTACCAGTGCACTGCCCTGCTGTCATTGTCACCGTGGTGTGATGGCACATCCACCCCGGGCACTGCTCAGTGCCTGGGAGCCTTGGGGTGAACCCCAGTGAGGTCCCATGGGAACACGTTGCTTCTGGGCTGCCCAGGGTGACAACCTTTGGGAACAGCAGTCAGATCCAGGGTGTCCAGCACCCTCACTGCCTTCAGGAGCAGCTGCCTGAGCCAGACCAAGCCCCTGGAGCCTTGGCCAGTAGTTTCAGTGGGTTTGTGGCCCCGATGCAGTGGTAAGCAGAGAGAAGGTGGCTGTGCATCCAAATCTCCCCCTGACCCCCCCCCATCTTGGCAATGTCTAGACTCAATTTATTTATATGTTTCCAGCCAGAGCTGGCCACTCTGTGGATTAATTCCAGTTAGCTGACTGGTCTGGGCACCGGGGCCTCACCAGTCCTCCCGGGCTTAGTCCTGTGTGGGAACGTGTGTGGTGGACTCAGGTAATTTGCAAACACGTTTACTTTGAGTCAATTGGCAATCGGTGAAATTAAAGAGAAAAAGGGGTGGGGGGAGGAACTGAGCCTACAACCTCCTTCACAAAATGCTTTGGGATCAGCATTATTGTCAAAAACAGGGATCACAGGAGATAGGTTGTGGAAACACAAAAAGGAAGGGCTTAATTCTCTGTTTAATATAAAAATCTAAGTGCAAGAGTGTGCCAGGATCGACGCGCTGTTGTCTGTGCACTGCTGTAACCAGGAGAACACACACAAAGTTATATATTAGTACAACTTCGATGGGTCCTTTGCTCCCCTTAGTTTCATATTTTGACACCACCTGCTAAGCAATTCCCTCCCCTCGACCTCCCTCCCCTTTGAATAATGCGCCGACTAAAGTGCTTTGTTGTGTGGTGTTTTCAAATTTCAGTTATGCGTGAAGAAAGTGTTAAAAACCCACCCCATACAGGACACATTTCGTTTGGAATCAGCACATTGGGCCGTGCTGCCCATCTGGCTGGTGTGTCAGGGGCCACATCCTGATCTGGCTGTGCCATCTCAGAGGAGGCTCAGCCCCTGTTTGGTGTGCAAAGGGCTAGGAATGAGATGGGCTGGGAGCCTTGGCACTGAGTGGGTACATCGGGTTTAAGCCCAGCCTATTTATAGCCGATGAAAACCAGTGCAGTGCTCCTGGAAGTTGTGGAGTCCTCTGGATTTGGGGGCTGATGGCTTGGCCGTTGTCTGCACCAGTTTGGAGGTGCTGGAGGTCAGGGCCGCTGACCCCACTGGGCTGCTGGGCTTGCTGGAGTTGGTCTAATTTCCTGCAGGGTGATTTTCTCCCGTTTTTAAGCACAGGATCCCCATCTGTCTGTCTCTGCAAAGCTGGCTTTCCCGTCTGCAGGCCTGCACGGAGACCCTCCCTCCTCCCCCCCTTCTCACACCACCGACTGCACCACGCGTCCTTTTGTCCGTTCCAGATCCTCCCTCCCCTCCCTCTTGCCGTGCTCTCTCCTTGCCCATCTCCCTTCTGCCCTTTTGGGGTGTCTCTGCTTTGCTTCCACACCCCTCATCCTCCTCCTCCCTTGGAGGGAT
The DNA here is from genome assembly GCA_013390005.1 of Calyptomena viridis. Classification (NCBI taxonomy): domain Eukaryota; kingdom Metazoa; phylum Chordata; class Aves; order Passeriformes; family Eurylaimidae; genus Calyptomena; species Calyptomena viridis. The sequence goes on along the minus strand of WEIV01019642.1, from coordinate 52,515 downwards.
CAGGGTGTGACTCTCCCTCAATTTTCACCTTTCCTCCATCCCTAACTCCCTCCCACCCCTCCAGCTCATGTAACACACTTACATGAGGGTTTTTTTGCCTTCATTTGCCCTCGTTGGTGTGTGTTCCTCACCACCGTTCCCTTCCATCTGTCCCCAGCGTGGAGCCCCCGTCCTTTGTCCCCGCCCTGCCTGCCTGACCCTCCGTGTCGCCGCCGTGATTGTTTCCTGCCGTGCCGGGCTCGGATCCCTCTCCCCCACACGCCGTCATTGTCCCGCGGCTCAGAACAACGCGGAGCCCGAGCCCAGCCCTGCCCGAGGTCCTTCTGCTCAGGAGAGCAAGCCTGGTGCTCCAGGGGCAGCGTGGGGTTGGGCAGAGCTCCTGCACCCTGGGGTGATGCAGGGGAGCGTTTCCAGCTCGGTGCTTGCTGAGAACCCCCCCTGCCTTTCCGTGCAACGCTCCGGTGATATCCCCGGGGAAATGGTGGCATCTCGGTTAATCTTCCTAAGATGGAATCTCCATCTTTGGAGCGAGCAGCACGGGAGCAGGGCAGGGAAATGTCTGCCAGGGGTGGGTCAGAGAGAACCCACCCTGCCCAGGGCCTGCCAGAGGGCATAGGTGACCCCTCACAGTTTTATCCCACCCGCCTTGGGATGAACCTTTATTCTGGATTTCGCCTGCATGGGTTTGTCCTAGAGTCGAGTTGTGCCTTGGGTTTCCTGGGAACTAACAACACATCACAGGGTGACCATCAGACAACACGAGCTGCTTGGAAACTTTACTCAACAAAGCATCATAAACTACCTCAGGATGCAAAGTCTAGGGAGTAACCCGTGAGCTGGGCTGGGTTTGGCAGGGGGTGGGTTTGGTTTGGATTTGGGGATTTGCCCAGCTCCTTCTCTGTGTCAGCTCTGGCATTTCGATTCCCCAGGAACGTGGAATTTGTGGCTCAGAGATGGGTTTAGCACAGCAGCACTGCGATGCAGAGTGTTAGAGGAAGTTTTGCAGGAGCACAAGGCAGGAGGCAGCTCCTCTTCCCGCTCCACGAGTGGGGAATGAGGCTCTGGGAGCTGAAGTTGCTCTGAGGAGTTAAAAGTCAACGCAGGGACTCAATAGCGAAGTCCATATGTCCCAGCACGTGTCCCACGCCGCTGCCAGGACCCTCGGGCAGGTGCTGGGGTTCACAGCTGGGCCAGCAGGGCTCGGTGTGCCGGTGCCGGTGCCGGTGCCGGTCGGGCTGAGCGCTCGCCGTGCCGGGCACCGCTGGTTGCAGCGTCTGCCGGGAGTTCCTGTCAGCTGTGGTGGCACGAGGCTGTTTCCATCACCACAGACGCAGCGCTCGGTTCTTGCCGACGGCACGAGGTGGTGGGAGCGGTGGGATCGTTCCGGTGAACACCCCGGTGTCACCAGCCCGTGTGAGCTGTGGATAGGAGGGGCAGCCCTGAACTCCTGCCCGGGGAGATGTGTTATTTATTGGGATCTGTATAAATAGTGATGGTCCAGCCCAGGAGCTCGGGAATTTGCATTTCGTGATTGCAGAGGCGTCGTTTGCAGGTCGTTGTGTGTTAAAGTGTGGTGTCAGTGGAAAACCCGCTGGTGTCAGACGGTCAGAGGGGACAAGACTTGGGCTCTTCTGGGGAGAGGTGGGGTGGGAGGAGCTGGAGGATCTCACAGAGGCCCCAGTGCTGTATCCTCATCCTCTGGTTCCATGGGCCCTGAGTCAGACAGCCAAATCTTTGGGAAACCACTGCAAAATACTCACCTTGCTCCATCTGCACTGGTGGAGATGCAGTGACTTGGAGAATCATTGGTTGTAATTTTTCTTGGACATCTGAGCTTAGAGTAAACCTCCTGCAGAGGAACCCCCAGTTTGCATGAGAATTTGCCAGGCTTTGGAAATGCCTTGGGGCACTGAGTGAGGCTTTTGGAGAGAGGAGTCCAAGGGGCAGGACAGCAGCAAGGAGGGGTCCAGGAGTAGTTTAGAGAACTCTGCCACATCTGTAGAAATACTTAGTTTCTTGATGGCATCGTGGTGTCTGGGAACCTGCAGTTACACAGCTGGCTTGAGACCCTCCAAAATACCATTTGGAAGCCAAAACACACTGGAAAGTCTTTTGCCCTTTTTGGGAAAGCAGAAGACTGTTCTGAGCTGTGAGGAGCTGAGGATTGGGCTTGGTAGGAGCTGGGAGAAGGGGCTCAGTGGACTCTGGGAGCCAGGGAATGGACTTGGTGAGCCCTGGGAGATGGGAATGGGCTCCAGGAGCTGGATACTGGTACAGGAAAGCACAGGCTTGGCCAGTGACCTTGGGAGAGGGTCTGAGTGCCCAGAGCAGGGTCTGTGCACAGCCTGCTGTGGGGCTCACAGGAGGGCAGCCCTGACCCATTTCCTGCTGTTTTGGCCACAAAGCAAATCCTGGTGTCCTGCTACCCCCGGCCGTCTGGCACTCCCAGGGTTTGGGGTCCCATCGTATCTGGGGTGGGAAGGCCAAGTTGCTGCATCTCTGCAACTCCCCTGCAAACTTGGCTCCCTGAAATTCACCAAATTCCCTCTTGAAACCTCCTCAGTCGTGCAGGAGTCCCCATAGAGGGCTCTGCTGTCTGGAGTCATGGCAGGTGACTCCCCTCTTCTGCTGGCACAGGGTGGCCAAGGGGCACGTGATTGACCATCCAGGCTGTGAGATCAGCATCCCCCTGCTCTCTCCTGTCACCTTTGGCTGCCCCACACTCCAGCCCTCTCCCCAAGAGCCCCACGGTGGCCGTTCTCTCTGGGGCCCTGGGGGTGCCTTGGATCCCCCTGTGACTCGTTGGTGCTGGGGTGTGTGGAAGGGAGATCTCAGGGATAATTTCTGAAGGGAGGTGGTCAGGGGGGATTGTGTGCTGGGGTCAGCACAAAAAACGGNTTCTGAAGGGAGGTGGTCAGGGGGTCAGCACAAAAAACGCTGACCATCATTTTGGGGGATGATGGAGTGTGGTGCTCCCAAGGGAGAGACTGGGAATGGTGAGAGTGGATCTCCCTCTGGCAATTCCCCACGAGGGTTAGGGGGAAAGGGTCTTTCCCTCGTTCCAGGTTCTGGGAAGTGGCTGCCATGTGGCACAGGAGGTCACGGCTGCTCAGCCCCGTGTCCTGCACCGTGGGGAGGGTGGGATGGCCTCGCTAACAGCTGTCCCTTCTCTCTCTTCCCAAGGCTGCAAGATCAAAGCCCTGCGGGCAAAGACCAACACCTACATCAAGACCCCGGTGCGGGGCGAGGAGCCAGTCTTCATGGTGACTGGGCGGCGGGAGGACGTGGCCATGGCCCGGCGGGAGATCATCTCAGCAGCCGAGCACTTCTCCATGATCAGGGCCTCCCGCAACAAGGCGGGCACCACGTTCGGCAGCGCGCCCACCCTGCCGGGGCAGGTCACCATCCGGGTGCGGGTGCCCTACCGCGTGGTGGGGCTGGTGGTGGGCCCCAAGGGAGCCACCATCAAGCGGATCCAGCAGCAGACCAACACCTACATCATCACGCCCAGCCGGGACCGGGACCCCGTCTTTGAGATCACCGGCGCGCCCGGCAACGTGGAGCGCGCCCGGGAGGAGATCGAGACCCACATCGCGGTGAGGACGGGCAAGATCCTGGAGTACAACAACGAGAACGACTTCCTCTCCAGCAGCCCCGACTCCGGCATGGAGAACCGCTACTCGGAGGCCTGGCGGGTCCACACACCGGCACCGGGCTGCAAGCCCCTCTCCACCTTCCGGCAGAACAGCCTGGGCTGCATCGGCGACTGCTCCGTCGACCCCGTGTACGAGACCCCCCGGCTGAACGACCAAAACGACTTCAATTACGGTTACCTCTTCCCCAACTACGGCGTCAACAAGCAGGATCTGTACTACGGGGTGCCGGAGTCGGGGGCCCCCATGTGGGCCGGGCAGGAGAACACCAACCCCGTCTCGGTGCTCTTCTCGAAGCAGCAGCGCTCCGGCAGCACCGGCACCATCCACCCCAACTCCCACCGCTCCCCGTCCTCCTCCCTGCCCGAGCCCGGCCTCTCCGGGCTGCCCAGGCGGTCGCAGGGGGAGCCGCTCCAGGGGTTTTCCAAGCTGGGAACTCCCGCTGCTGCCCGGACGTCCGTGGGCAGCAGCCGCGAGTGCATGGTGTGCTTCGAGAGCGAGGTCACGGCCGCGCTGGTGCCGTG
>WEIV01019642.1:22275-40221 GCA_013390005.1 Calyptomena viridis | reverse complement strand
TGTCCGGCTGCAGGCAGGGGGTGTCCGGCTGCAGGCAGGATGAGCCCTGCCGGGTGGGGTGCACTGACCGGTGGTGCCCCGGTTCAGCCGCTCCCATTCCCACACGTGCTTTGCCAAACTTCGGCACCCGCTGAAACCAAGGAGTGGGGCCGGGGCTGTGCTGGATTTGGGGCTCATCCTGCGACCTGTCCTTGGGGACGTGAGCCAGGCAGAGCTGAGCCCGTGTCGGGGCACGGTGGGAGGTGTGACAAGGGCCGTGGGGTGCTCGGGGTGGGGCCGTGACCCCCAAAGCTGCGTCCGGGGCTGTTCGTGAGCTGCCGCAGGGGGACAGGGACTCCTGGAGAAGGGACAGTGCGGGGGACTGGGTGACAAAAAAGGGAAATGGAGGGATAAAGTAATACCATGCTGTGATGTCATCCTCATTGGCATAAATTATATAGAGAATAGTGTGTATTATGATACGTAACAAAAGAAAACAGAACCAAAATTGGATTTATATTTAATGAGGAGATACTATAAAAATATCTTGTCCTAGCTCCCATTTGCAAAAGTATTTTTCAGCTGGAGGGATATCTATTATTTTTTTCTCTTTTCTTTCTTTCTTAAAAAAATAATAATCTCCATACATACAAGGCTCAGACTGTTAATATTGTAAACCTCTGAAATCAAAATGCTCCAACCTGTTTTGTTTGGTGTTTGAAGGGTTTATTTTGATGCATTTCCTGGTGTTTTTTAAAGAGAGAGAGAGGAGGGAAAAAAAGACTAAGATTTTAAAATTAGAACATTTCTTTATAATTTAATATTCTATTTTAATAAATGCATTTATTACATGTAAATGTAGCAAGGAACTGGGCTAATAAAAATACTTTTTATTAGGTAATTTATTATAAGAAAAAAGGATATTTTATTTTATGATAAAGTGATCCTTAAAAGTTTAGAAGGTTTAGAATATATGTAGGTTAAAAAATACATTTGTATCCAGAGTATTGCTTAAAAAGTGTTTTTAATATATGTTTCCTTTTTCGTGTGTGTGTGTGTGTATGTAAAGGTGATAGTTATGGTGCAGATAGCCCTTTCCAGAAATAAGAAATTAACACAGTTGGATGTATTTAAACAAAAAGAAAAAGAGAAAAAAAAGGTAATTAAAAACCAGAGAAGTAGAAGAGAAAAACCACTATGAACCCAAGCCTGTACCCCTGTCCTGTGGCTGCTCCGTCTGGGAATCCCTTTGGAAAGGGTCGAGGTCTGGGTGGGCTTCAGCTCCGGGCTGGGTCTGGGGGTGTCTGGGTGGCATCGCCCTGTGCTGGGCTCAGTGAGCCTGGCCTAGCTGGGCCCAGCTCTGCCAGGGCACCCCTGGGAGCCCAGCCCAGCCCAGCCACGGTGCTGGGGGGGGTTTGCTCCTGCTGTGCTTCCCTGGCACTGCTGGGCCCTCAGGAGGCAAAGCTGGCACTGCCCACCTCCCCACCCTCCTCCACCATCCCCGTCCCACCCCAGGGAGCCGGGGGAGTTCTGCCAGATGCAGTGAGAGGATTTCAGGCCCTTTCCCAGCCGTGCCAGGATGATGGAGTGGGCAGTGCCAGCGCGGAGCCCGCGGGGGGCTCTGCAGACCAGGGGGGTGGTCGTGTCTGTCGCTCCCGTTTAGGCTTCGGCTCCGTCTGTCCCTGCCCTGGGTGGGACACGGGGACACAGGGTTTGGTCCCAGCGTTTGGCCAGGGATGGCCTCGAGAACAACGTGGTGATGCCTTTGGAGGTTGTGCCAGACCCGGCCCGGGGGCTTGTCCTGGTGCTCACCCAGAGCTCCGGGCCAGCTCTGTCCCACCCCGTGTGGGGACGTGTCACCCCATGTGCCACCCCAGGGCAGTGTGGGCACAGGGACAGCCAGAGCTCTGGGATTGCTTTGGTCCAGGAAAGCACTTCAGCGGGGCTTGGCTCCAGCACATCCCGGAGCACTTGGCAAGATCTTGGCCCAGGAGCTGCTTTGCAGATGTGCTGAGCAGCTGTGACCTCCTCATGGGCTGGGGAGTGCAGGGGTCTGTCCTTCCACGCCCCAAATCCAGCCCGTGTCCCTCTCCCTGTCCCAAAGCAGCAGGAAGATGGGGCAGTGCTTCTGCTCTGTTGCCTTTCAAAGAAGCATTTTAAAATAAGATTTTTTTTTTATGTTTGTTTGTTTGTTTTTAACCAAAAAGGAGAAGAAAAAAAAGTTTGCGTTGATGGGTATTAAAAAAAATTTAATAATAATAAACACTCAAATTTATTTCATATAATCCTAGAGTAAAGATTAAAAAAAAATTAACTAGTTCAAATAGTAGATGCTATCCATATTGTTTAATCTATAGTAGATCCAAGTGATCCCAGACAGAGCAGAATGTAAAATAAACTTGTGAACACGATCATTGTTAACTTCCCCAGTAATTCCATCTTTTTTTGGTCCTATTTTTCTGAAGCAAACAAATAAACGACTGAAAGCCTAACAAAATAACAGCTACCAACTGGTACCTTCTGTCGATCAAAGTCCTGAAGTTATTTTTATAGAGGGGAAAAAAAAGACAAAAAAAAAAGGGATCTAATAATATGTATTTTTTTAAGAAGATATGTTTGGGGGGTTATGTTGCTTTTTTAATAAAAATAGACAGATTTGGCCAGTCACGGAACAAAATAAGGAAGTTTTAGGCCATTAATTTTTGCCTTATTCTGACTTCCAGGGAAATTGCAGAAAAATGTTAAAGTTGCTGTTACTTTCCTTGGGCTGTTCTTGGTTTTTGAACTTCTCCAAGCACCAAAGCTGTGGGAAGGTCCCAGGATGGGCAGGTGGGACCGTCCCCGTTGGGAAGATTGGGTGATCTCCCCTCTGTAAGGTGACACAGAGCTCGAAGGCAGGGAGGTGCTCTGCCCTCACAGCGGGCAGTGACAGGGCATTAGGGTTAATTGTTTCCTCTTTGTTTTCCTTCTTCCTTTGGTTCTGCCTCGCCCCGTGGCTGCACCGGGAGGTGCCGTGTGCTCTTCCTCAGACCTGGCACCTCCCAGGAGGCCAGGCTGGGTTTGTCAGGTGTTTCCTTGCTCGGCCTCCAACCACCAGGTTCCAGCACTGGAGCTGCAGGTGAGATGTTTGCAGAAGTCCCTGCTGGCCCCCGAGCTCCTTCCTGCAGCCGTGCGGAGCCACAACACCCCGGCCCCAGAGCTTTGCCCCATGGTGCCCTGCCCAGGGGAGGGGGCTCCCTAGAGTAAAGATTTGTGGCTGTGAGAGCAAGGAGGAGGCCAAGGGCCACTCGGTGTGTCAGGCTCTGGCCGTATCCCCAGTCCCTGCAGTGCTGAGAGGGGGAGCTGGGGCTCCCAGAGCCCGAGGGGTGCAGTGGGGTGCCAGGCTGGGCTGTGCATGCCGGGGCAGTGACCCAGCCGTGGCAGATCTGCTCCAGGCACTGCGGGGCAGGACAGCACTGCCCCGGCAGTGGCATTTCAGAGCCAGGCCAGCCCTTCTCTCTGGAGAATTGGTGATGCTTTTTGCTGCACCCAAATCTCTGTTTACAGGATAGAACTGGGAAAGAAACAACCGAGCGCCAAAGCCAAGCGCCGCAAAGGAAACACCCCTGGCAGGTTCTTCCCTCTGGGTTTAGTCTTTGCTCCTGTCCTCTGCATCGAGGCTCAGCTGTAGCAAACCCAGGGATGTCCTGCACAGATCCACACAGATCCCTGCACAGATCCACACAGATCCCAAAGCCTTCGAGAATCACGGCAGCCGCTCCCTCAGCACCTGCAGGAGCCTGGGCAGCCGTTACCAGCATTCCTCACTCTGCAAAGCCATGCAATAGGTCAGGACAGGAATGAAGACAGTTCTCATTCGGTTTCTGCGTATAAATAGCACTGTGAATCTGAGATCCCTCCCCGAGACCCTCCTGGCACACTGGGGCATTTCAGGAAGCAGGGCACCGTGTCTCCCGTGCTTCCAGAGGGGTTTGTGCTCAGTGGAATCAAGCACCTGGTCCTTCCCTGGGGGGCGGCGAGGCGGCCTGTTTGCTCTTTCAGTTTTGTTTTACCTCATTTTTTTGTTTTATACTTGAAGTGTCAGTGATGGACATTGTACAGTGGTGCCCTGGACTGGAGAGTGGATGCACTTTATGGTCACTTGTGTACGGACAGTGAGTCCCATCCTGCCTCTGCTGAGCCCCAGCAAGGTTCCCTTGGTGGCAGCAGAGTCAGGGCTGGTTCCTCCAAAACCCTTGCTAGGATGTTAGGGAGCAATCTCTGTGTTGTAGTGTGGGTTTTCACACACTGTAGATACTCCAAGTCACATTCTGCTGTCAGTTGACCTGGTGGAAGATTCGGCTGGAATTGTGCTGGGCAGAGTTACCTGTGCTGTGCCAGAGGGAGACAGTGGAGGTTGGGCAGTTTCTGCCTCCCTCCCGTGGGACTCCCCTGCTCCAATGCTCCAACTCTACTGGAATCTGGAGTCCCTTCAGCCACGGCAGGCTGTGGCATTCCCACTGCATCCGCTGCAGTGTCACTTCAGAGCTGCTGATGGAGCAAATTGAAAGTCACCGCCAGTAAAGTGACACCAATGTAAAACCTGGAGCTGTTCCACTGGTGTCTGTGCAGGGATACAAAAATGAAGTGTCCCTCCAATGGTGGCACCGGGTTGCTGATGGCAGGATGTGCTTTCTGGGCTTGTGATGATGCTTTGGGAACAACTTGTAGAGAAATGGAGCGGTGAGATGGAGCAGAGATCTGCTCTCAGTTCCTGGGAGCTGGGATGGAAGGTGCAGTCACAGGCTGCTTTGCTCATCTGTGAAAGCATCGGCATTCTTTTTTCCTTTTTCTTTATGAATTCTGTTCCAGGTAATCATAAAAAAAAAGGGAAAAAAAAAAAAGACCAGAGGCTGGATCCTATTTTGCAATATGGGATTTGCTCCTGGGTGAGAAGCAGTGTTAAGCAAACATGAAAGGCGATGGGCACGAGGGCTGGTGGATCCCAGACTGGCAGGTCTGATGGAGCTGTGCAGCTGGCTCTGATCCCAGCCCCAGGCAAGCCAGGAAAACCCCCAGGGATGCCCAGAGCAGCCCCTGGGCATCCAGCTGCAGTCAGGAGCCTGTGGGGCTGCAGAGGATTTCCTCCAGCTCTGCCCTGGTATCAAAGAGATCGAGCTCCAGTTTGCTGGGGCTCTGGTGGAGCAGCTCCAGTGGGATTTCCCACGAGGGGTGTGAGCTAAAACAAAACCCAAGCCACGGGGTCCCAGCACCCACCCAGGGGGGCTCAGCCCTCTCCAGCCCTTTCATGGCTTTGCTTGCCCAGCACCTCTTGGCTCCCTCTCCTCCTCGCTCCAGGTCGCTGTACAAGTCCGTGTGTATCCGCTTTCCCACGGATCCAGTCCTGCTCCACGGTGCTCCCACCTCGAGCTGAGCCAAGGCCACAGAGTCACCCGGCCACTCCCGGCCGTGCCCACCCTGTGGCCCTTCCATTCAAAGTCCATTCCCCCTTATGTTGTGTTTGCTTTTTTTTTTCCCCCCCTCTTTTCTTTTAAACGTCATAGGAAACCTGTAGTCGGGATTGTTACTATTGGAAACAGATCACATGTTCCATCCAGGTATTTTCATCTCTCCGGCGTCACGCAAAAAATAAAGGCCGAGAGAGAGAGATGTAACCGAACATAGAAGTAGAGTTAGGCTCGTTGTCTGAGTTTTGAGGCATATAGTATAATGGGAGAAGGAAAAAAAATTAAAATAAAATAAAATTAAAATAATGATGTTGCACAACTTGTAGAAAACAAAGAAGGGAAAGGGTTAATGTATTAAATGTGCTAAATTACATTAAGAACTTAATTTTATTAAAGTATTATTACTTAAGAAACTCGTTATCTGCTCTTGGTTTGTGTCTGTCCATGCTTTAGGAGGAGGCAGAAGCAGTGGTTGGGAATGTGGCCCTGGGGGCCTGAGCTCTGGGGTGGTGGGGCCAGGCCTCCCTCTGCCACAGCTTGTGGGTCTCTCACCAGTCCCATGCCTTTGGCAGCACTTTTTGGGGTTCATTAAAGCATTCATGAGATGATGAGCCCCCTGCACCAGCTCCCAGTGCTGGTGCCAGCAGGTCCCACCTCTGTGAGCCACCCATGCTGCGTTTCACCCTTCCTACTTCTTTATTGCAAGCAGAAATTACCTAAAAGCTGGAAAGCCTGGAACAAGACTGGGGTGCTGAGCCCACAAGGGTCTCCATGAGCCCAAATGAACTCCTCATCCCACATGTCCGTGGCAGTGCCTGGACATTCAGTGGCACATTCAGTGGCAGCAAGCCCTGAGGATACTTGGCTCATCCTGTTCCTTTGAGGAGACCTTTGGAGCAGCATCCATCCCCTGTGCACCCACCTCTCCAGCTGGCAGGGCTGACATCACCTCTTGGCACTGCATTCGGTGTGGGCAGATGGTGTGGGAGGGGTGGTGCTTGGCAGCTCTGGCTGCTCTGTGTGTTGCCGTGGCTCTGCCAGCTGGGGTGGGCTTGGGGCAGAGCCCCACCTGTGGGACAGTGGCCACTGCTCGCCTGGGGACAGTCCCCAGCCCTAGGCAGCAGCTCAGGGGTGAGGCTCTGGGACAGAGCAATGTCGTGCTGCAGGGACACACCGTACCAGGCTGGCTGGAGCCAAAGTCACACCTTCCTCCTTGCCCTTCTCCTCCTCACCCTTCACTGCCTGGCTGCCCTGTGTGGAGCTGGCACCGCTCCTGCCTCCAGGAACAACCCCGACAGAGAAAGCACCTCAATAGCAGCTTTATTTGGGGATTTTGCCTCAATTCCTGTTTCATGGACAAATCACGCCCCAAAGTGAGACCCTGGCTCAGATCCTGCTGGCACAGCCAAGTGAGATGGGGTGACAGGGGGCAGCCAGGGAGGGACAGACACCCCCCAAACCCTGTGACAGAGGCTGCAGTCCCTGCACTGGGTCAGTGGGGACAGGCTCTCCCACCTGCACCCTCTTGACTGACACCCGCCAGTCATCCCCTGTCTAACCCGGGTGACACCCATCCCGGGGGGGGCTGAGTGCAGCAGATGCTCTGTGCAATGTCACCGTGTCCCCAGGCTGGGCCAGGCAGCCACCAGCCGGGGGTGACCAAACACTCAGGTGGGGCAGGTCAAGCCGTGCTGGGGGGTCCCCAGTGCTGGCACTGACCCCGCACAGGTCGCTGTGCAGAGGGATCATGTGCTCACCCTCAGCACCCCAACCCTGCCCTCCAACCTGCAAAGCCCTGGGCTCCCCTTGCCCCCTCCTCGGGGATCCCCAAAGGCCGCGGCCCCCCCAGTCCCTGCTCCCCTCTCTTTCCATGAAAGAATCGCGACTTTTCCTTTTGCCGGGGCCGTGCCCGGGGGGGGTCACAACATGGAATCAGTGCCACCCCCACACCCCACCCCGGTGTCCCCAGCAGCCACAGGCACTCCCAGCCCTGGGGCTGGACACAACCAGCCGCATCGGGGCTCATTTCACCGGGCAGCAGAAAGGTGCGTGTGGTGTTCTGTCCCCACCCGCCCGCGGGGCTGCACCCAGGGTGTCACCGAACGGGGACTCGCCATGTCCGGGCTTGTTCGGTGCCACCCAGTCACCCGGTGACTGCGCCTGCAGGGCCAGAGGGAGCAGGGACACAGGGGATGGCATGTCCCCAGTCATGAGGAAAGAGGGGAGACGCCCTGATGCTTTGCCTCCCCCGCCAGTTTTTGTAGGTCCTACATAAACGCAGGGAGGGCAGTGCCGGGGCAGCGTGATGATGCACAAAAAGCAGCTGCCAGCCAGCCCCGCTCGGGGGCTGCAGCCAGCAGAGGTGGAGGGTGAGACACAGGATGCCACCGTGTGCCGGGTGGTGGGGGATCGAGGTGGGGGCACCCCGGGGGCTCAGATGTTCTGGCAGCAGGGTGTCTGCCGGCCCTCCTGCTGCGTGGGCAGCACTCGGATGGGCTCGATGGTGGTGCTGGGGCCGAACTCCGACTCCGGCTGCCCCGTGATCTGCCTCTGGGACACGATGCGGTAAATCTCTGCCAGCACAGAGCGGAAGGGAAGGGAAAAAACGACTTTTTGAGTGTGTATGTCAGTGGGGGACCTGCCCCCTCCCCAAAAACACAGCTCCTGGGATGGAAATGCCCACCTCTCCCCACGCAGGGAGAAGGATTCCCTCCCAGATCCCATCCAGCACAGACAAGGTCCCCAGGAGCATCCTGAGAGGACGCAACCTCAAAATCCACCTCTATCCCCTCCCCTCCCTTTCCTGGCTGCCCCTCACCCGAGAGGATGTTGTGGAAAGCCGTCTCTACATTGGTGGAGTCCAGAGCAGACGTCTCGAGGAAGGACAGCCCGTTCTTTTCTGCAAGGACAAGGGTGAGCCCAGGTGGGTGCTGTGGGCTGCGGTCCTGGGTGGGACCAGACGGGGGGGGAGGTACCTGCGAAGCTCCTGGCCTCGTCGGTGGGCACGGCCCGCAGGTGCCGCAGGTCACTCTTGTTGCCCACCAGCATGATGACGATGTTGGCGTCAGCGTGGTCCTGCAGCTCCTTCAGCCAGCGCTCGGCGTTCTCGTACGTCAGGTACTTGGCGATGTCGTAGACAAGCAGAGCTCCCACCGCGCCCCGGTAGTACCTGGGGGACAGCAAGGGGTCACGGCAGGGCCCCGCCGAGGGCCACGGGTGGGCGGCAGGGGGACTCACGCGGAGGTGATGGCGCGGTACCGCTCCTGCCCGGCCGTGTCCCAGATCTGAGCCTTCACCGTCTTGTTGTCCACCTGGATGCTCCTGGTGGCGAACTCCACCCCGATGGTGCTCTTGCTCTCCAGGTTGAACTCGTTGCGGGTGAAGCGCGAGAGCAGGTTGCTCTTGCCCACCCCAGAGTCCCCGATGAGCACAACTGGGGGCACAAGCACAGCGTCAGAGCTGCCCATCCCACAGCCTGGCAGGGACAGGGGTCTCCCCATCTGCCCCCTCTCCATCTCTTCCAGGAGGAGCTGCCTGGTGAGGGGTGAAGCAGAGCAGGACCAGCCTCCTCCCAGCGGCATCACTGCTGCCCATAAACAGCCCTTGAGAAAATTCCTGCCAGCACTGGGAAGTTGCCAGCGTTTCTGTCCCAGCCCTGGGGACAGGAAGATGTCCTATGGATTGATGTCCCCAAAACAGGCAGAAAAGCAGAGCCGGGACCTGTGTGGGGACAGCCAGGCAGAGCTGGGGCTCCTCATTCCAAACCTCTGTGCCCCCCAGCCCTGAGGGCACACACAAGGAATTAAGGACATGCTCGGAAAGGAAGCATCGTCCTCCTCCTCCTCCACTGCTGCTGGTGCAGCCCCTGAGCTGGGAAGTCCCTGGGTGTGGGTTAAGTGCATTTTCTGCCTGTCCCAGGTCTGGCCAGTTCCTGTAAAACCTGGTGCAACAGGCTCTGGGGAGCTTTATCACGTGCCTCCCCAGTCAAGTTTGTTGAGTTTATGACTCAACAGGTTTTCCTTTTTATTTTTTAATTTATTTTTAATTCTCTCACTGACGATCCTGTTCATTCCCCAGGTGCACTCAGACACTTCACCCACCCTGTGGGACACTTCTCCCCACCAGGGCTGGACAACAGCTGAGGTCGTGACCATCCAGTGGCTGCTGGAGCAGCAGCACCAGCGAGGCAGCACCGTGATGCCACACACTGCAAGGCACAGTGACACTCAGTCAAGGCTCAGCAGGACCACACCACAGAGGCAGGGAAGGGGTGGTCCCTCAGGTCCCCCTGAGCCTGAAGGACACGAGGGGCTGGAGCAGCGTCCCCCACCCAGGCACAAAAGCTTTTGTCACACTCCAAACTTGCTGCCTGTGGGCATCCTTGGCACACCATGTCCCACTGCAGGGATGGGCATGGAAACAGCCTGGAGCTCCACAAAGGGCCCCAAGGAAGGGCCCCAGGAGCAGCCATGCCCAGAGCTGTTCCTCATCCATCCCAGGCCCCTTCAGTAGCACTCGGGCCTTCTCCTGAGCACAGCTGGAATGTGCATCGTGCTTCACAACAGCTAATGCTCCAGTCTCTGAAATCTTGGATAATGTTGCTCCCAGCTTTGGCTGTGTCCCATTTCTCAGGGGAGAAGCTGGGCTGTTGGACCCCAGGAGCACTAGCCCAGCTCTGTGCCCCTGGACACTGCGTCCCCCTTGGACTTTGCCCCTGGTTTGGGAGGGATGAGCTGCCCTGAGCCGTATTGAAAACAGTTCTCTTATTTTTTAAGAGCTCCAGAGACCACCACAAGACCCAGGAGGAGAATGCAGAGCCCATTGTGAGCTGCTCCCAGCCCTAGCTCCTGCAGGATCACAGGACATGGATAGGCACAGTAGGACCATGTGCCAGGGCTCCCTCAGAGATGTGCTGCTGGCACAGTTTTGGTGGGAAGTGCAGGACACAGGGGCCAGGGGAGCTCCTGCCTGGGAGCCTTCATCGAGCCACAACCCAACATCAGAGTTTCCCCTTTGCAGGTCCCAGAATAACTCCAGGGAGGAGGATTTTCCTGGGCAGGGGCCAGGGAAGGTGTGCAAGGAGCCAGGGGCTACCAGCACGTTGCTGGCTGGAATTACGTTGTGTCGGTGGCTGGAATTACTCGGGCAGGGCTGTGTGGGCAGTCTGACTCACAGCCACTGAGCTCATGCCCGCGGTTTTATGGCTTGAGAGGTCATTTGGCTGTTGCCAAAACGTCCCCTCGCTTCCCCAGCACCAGCTCCAGCCATGGCAGGTGACAGGGAAGCCTGGCATGAGCAGGGATGGGAATGTTCCACAGAGGTGCCGGGCTCCCACAGCCAGGAATGCCAACATTGTGTCTCCAAGGGTCTGTCCCTGTCCCCCCCAGGCACATCAGAGGTGTCACACCAGGACCAGCGCTGGGAAGGACCGCGGATTCCCGGATCCTTTTCCTCCACCACAACCAAGGAACTGCATGGCTTTCCCTCCTGCTGTTCCTCACTCAGTCCCCAGATCTGTCCCCTGCTCCAGCCCCGCAGAGGAGAACACACAAGGGTGGTCAGGGGCTGGCACAGCACCCACAGACCCCACGGATCAGCCTCCCCCACTGCCCCCAGGGACCAGCACCCTGCCGTGGCCACAGCCACCCCTCCCAGGACGCTGCACTCGGGAAAGGGTTCCGGGCCCTCCCCACCACGCTAATGAGCTGCTGTAATTAGCACTGGGACCACAGACCATCACATCAGCTCCGAGCAAACCCTCAGACCACAGCAGCACTTCAACCCCCCCTGCACCAGCACCCACCCCCTGCCCAGCACAGGGCAGTACCACAAGCCCACACGCTGGTCCCCAGCTCTGGGAACTGGGTGTTATATCCCAGTATAAACCCCGGCTTCCAGCCCCATCCCGAGGGTACTGGTGGAGCCAGCCCTGCCGGCAACAGGCTGAGACCAGGCACAGCTCATTGCAGGCAGGGCCAGCACAGGCAGGCAGCAGACCCACCTTTGAGGAGGTAATCATACCTTTGAAGAGATAATCGTACTCATCGTCCTTGCCCCGCATCTCTCCCAGCACCACAGCCCCACTCCTACTGGGCCAACTGGGATTTCCGGGCCTCATCCAGCCCTGGCAGGAGCTGTTCCCCGGCACCCATTGGTGGCCACAGCCCTTCCTGCTCCACACCCATTGGCAGCCAGAGCTGCCTGTCACAGCCCAGGTGTGCTCACCTGGGCCAGGTAAGGGGGGGCAGGGACAGGCCACCACCTGTGTGCGCCACTGATGGGGACAGTGACAGCCCAGCGTGCCACTCAGAACCGTGGGTGTGACATGGCCCTGGGCAGGCAGGTCTGGCATAGTGCAAAGGGAAAGCGAGTGAAAACACAGAGAGTCCAGCAGGAATTCTCCCATTTCCGAGGGGTTTGGATAACTGGCAGAGGCCGTGTCATCGTTTGGACTGATAAAGTCCAAATGGAGGCAGTGGAGTGGGAAAGGCTGCGTGGGGAGGGGGTGCAGGGTGGTGCCTTTGTGGTGGGAGGGGGCACAGAGGGACCATGGTGGGAGGGGGTGCAGGGGGGTGATGGCTTCCAGCTCGGCTGCTTTGGAGGCCACGATCTCCAGCATATCATGAGGGTGGGGACCCAGGGAGTCGACCACAAACACGCAGGAATTCCAGCTCAGCAAACCTGCCGTTTCACAAGTCCTTTAATGATTGTGTCACCCCTGTGCTGGACAAGGAGCTGCTCCCAGCACCGGGGCACCGAGCCCTGTGCCAAACCCTGTCCCACCATGCAGACAGCAGGGGCCGTCACTTGGTCCTGCTGTCACACGTGCCCCATGTCTGGGATGGGACAGAGGTTTGCCAAGGGCTGAGCGCTGCTGCTTCACTCCTTAGGCTTGGCTCAACTCCAGAGCAGTCCCTGGTGGGACAGAGACCTGTGGGTCAGCCACATCCCCAGCACGTGGCACAGGGTAGCCCTACAGGAGCAACCCCAGGGCCAGAGGCAACTGGAGAGGTTCTTGTTGCTGGCATGATCCTGGCCAGAACCTCCTGGCTCCTTCCCCAGCGGTGCCTTGGGGGAATCCTGGTCCCCTGCTCTGCAGGTCCAGAGGGGCTGGGATGGTGTGTGAATGTGGTGATGTCAATTGGGGCCCGGCAAAAACAGAACAGAGAGAAGAGCTCCCGGCACTGGTGCTTCTCACCATTTATGGCAGAATTTGGCCCTTGTCTGGGCTGCTGGTTCCCACTGCACCAGGACGGGGGTGGCACCGCAGGCAGGGTGACGCCAACCTGTGCCGGTGGCCACTGGCATGTCCCGGGGCTGTGAGGTTTCCCGGGGGCTTCCCGGGGCGCCGGGCGGGCTCAGAGGGCGATGCAGCACGGGCGTCTCTCCGTCTGCGCCGGGGACGCGCCCGCAGGGCTCTCACTGGCAAGTGACACCGTGTTGCTTTGGCTGCTCCTCTGCTTCTGCTTCTGCACTTTGTGGAAGATCTCTGCAAAAGAAGAGATGCCAGGGGATGTGTGTGTCAGTTCAGCCCCCCTGGGGAAGCTGGCACGGCTTCAAGCCTGCAGCCCCTGCTGTTTAGCCCCTGCTCAGCACACCACGCCAGGGGCTCTCCTTCCCCTCTATGCAGCAGAGGGATGAGTTAAGGGGTGATAAGGCAGCAGCTCCTTCAGGTTGCATCCCTGTGGCAGCTGGGGAACACCCTGTGCTTGGGCAATTTCCTCTTGCCCAACCTGGGATTACTGCTTCATCCTGTGCCGGGGCTGGCAGCTCACTGGGCCAGGCTGGCTCAGCACAGCACAGCTCGGCATGGCACGGCACAGCATGGCATGGCACGGCACACCTTGCTGCCCCGATGCTGCTGGCTGCCATTCCTGGAGAGCTGCATCTCCCCCCTCCATCCCTGCCCCTCCAGGTCCCCACGGCCGGTTCAGCAGGGTGCTGGAGACATTGAGTCAGGAGCCCAAGACGACAGGAAAGGGACCCGAGATTACGGGGGAGAAGGAGCCCCCGGGGCTCCAGGGATGCCCAGGGGCCATGAGAACAAAGCCACGGGTGTGGGGAGTGAAACGCCCAGAACCAAAGGCTGGAAACCAAACGAGCCAGAAAGACAACACCGAAACCAGCCCCAAAGAGCTCAGGTGGGGCAGGGCAGAGGAGAGAAGCACTGCACATCCTCTGCCCAGCCCTGTATCCCTGGGAAGGGACCCCACGATGCCCTGGGACCCCACTGCACCATGGCACTGGTGCCTGTACCCTTCAGGATGGTCTCAAATGCCTGCTCGACATTGGTGGAGTCCAGCGCCGAGGTCTCAACGAACAGCAGCCCATTGTTGTCTGCAAGGAGAGGAGCCCCCTGGGATGATGCAGATCCCAGCTGCCTGCATGGGTGCAGGTCCCCGCTGTTGGGGAGGTTCCCAAGCCCCCAGCCCCGTGGTGGGTGCCAGCCTGTACCTGCAAACATTTTCGCCTCCTCCATGGGCACCTCCCGAGCCTGCGCGAGGTCGGTCTTGTTCCCCACCAGCATGACAACGATGCTGGCCTCGGCGTGGTCGTACAGCTCCTTCAGCCAGCGATCCACCACATCGTACGTCTGGTGCTTGGTGATGTCAAACACAACCAGGGCACCCACGGCCCCCCGATAATACCTGTGGCAGAACCCCACCATCACCCTCAGCATCTCCCCCACGGGGCTCATCACCCCCCAGGTCCCAGAGGAGCCTGGATTTTGGGCATCCCGTCCTTACGCTGAGGTGATGGCGCGGTACCGCTCCAGCCCTGCCGTGTCCCAGATCTGAGCCTTCACCACAGCGTCTCCCACCAGGATGGTGCGGGTGGAGAACTCCACGCCGATGGTGGTGCGGCTGTCGTGATTGAACTCGTTGCGGGTGAAGCGGGAGAGCAGGTTGGTTTTGCCCACCCCGGACTCCCCAATCAGGACGACTGTGGAAGGAAGGAGAAATCTCAGTGGACTGTCCCAGGTACCGGAATTGGCTGCATGGGCATCACTGGCTACCCAGTGGCCCCAGAGCAGGCACAGAGGCTGGGCAGGTGTGTGAGTTTAATGCCTGGTGTGGTCGCTCCTTCAGCAAACTGGTGTCTGCCTCTGTGCCCTGAGCTCTCAGGCCCTAGAGTGTGGCTGAGCCTCGAGTGTGAGCCCAGCCGTGCCCCTGGCTGCTGGTGGGTGCCAGAGCTCCTGACAGGGTTCACTGGACTCTGGGCAGAAGGAGCAGGAGGAGGACACTTGAGCCCCAGGTCACCCTGCTGTGGTGGGCACCCAGAATGGGTCTGTCTCCACTTGCCCAAGGGGGGGTCTGAGCTCCAGTGGGGTCCATTCAGCAGCACTGGCAGAGACACAGGACACCAGGGCCCTGTGCCTGAGAAGCTCAGGCTGGGGGCTGTGGGGCTCTTCCCCCATTTCTCCAGCCTAGGTTTGACCCCCATGTACCCTGCGTGTGCCACCACCTTGGTCACTGTAGCAGAATGACTTTTCAATGCCTGCTGCTCTCAGGGGTTAAAAGCTCGCACAGCATTTAAATCTTGCATGCTAAACCCCAGCTGTCACAGCCCCTACACCCCACGCCAGCAATTCACCTGGCACCCCATGCCTGCAGCCTTGGGGTGAGTGTGGCTCTCCCCATGAACCTGACACCGTTCCCATCCCTGCTGTCAGCCAGGGATGCAGCTGAGGCCGGTCCTGCTCCCTGATCTGACCCTTCCACAGCTCCCGGTGCCCACCACAGCTACAGGGACAGCAACGTCCCGCTTCGGGACTCAGCAGCCCTGCGGGAAAGGCACCACAGTTGCCTCCCCGCAGCCCCAGATCTCCGGCTCCGTCCCTTTCGGGGCCGGGGGGGTCACATCGAGCGCAGGACTCACCCTTGAAGACAAAGTTATAATCCTCCTCGGCGCTGCCCATGTCGCCCCGGCTGCCACCCGCCCTCGCGGGGCCACCGCTGGGTTTCCTCCTTCCCGCTGCCAAACCTCGGGCAGTCGGCGGGGCGGGACGGGCTCCCCGAGGCGCCGGGGGAGGAGACGGAGCGGGCAAAGGTTCCTCTCTGTCGGGGAGCGGGTGGGAAGCGAGGGGGGTCCGGGGGGNCGCGGCGGGGCCGGTGACTCAAGGGGTGGGACCGGGTGTCGCTGCGCAGGTTGGGCAGGTAGTGTCACCCCTGGGACCGTCACGGGGCGGCCGGAGGAGGAGCCCGGGCCTGATCCTGGCCAAGCGCGGGGCGGGCTGGGGCGGCGAGGGCAGCGTGGTCACCGTGGGGAGTGTGGGGTGTGAGGGCTTTGAAGGCAGGGAGGGGGGCAAGGGCGGCAAGAGCAGCCGTGCCAGGAGCAGACCCCCCTCTCAGCCCGGCTCCTGCCGGCTGTGAACGTTCCCTCGCCTCTGCTGCCATCGTGTGAAAGCCGGGGAAACCGGGAGGGAAGGAGCCCCCGCCGCCCTCTGCTCCCCAGGGCTGTGGGGGGCTCGGCTCCCCTGTATCCCTCCCCCTTGACACCAGCCCATCGCTTTTCCCTTGGGTGTCAGTCCATAGCAGAGCAACAGGAACCCCAAAACGCTCCCCAGGCACCCCCAGCCCGGCCGGAATGTGTTACCACCAGCTCCCTCTTATTCACAACAGACACAACGGACAAAAGCATCAGACACACTTTTATTCCTCCCAGTTTTTGTGCTCCCCCCACTTTATTTTTAAGACCACACCAGAGCTCCAGGATGCCCAGGGGGCCGCTCACCCCCCACCCACACCAGTGATGGTGTCAAAGCCTGGCAGCACCTCAGGGCTCTTGCTGCCCGGGTCAGGATGCGGCCACTTGTGTGAGTGGCTCCTCCAGGTACTGCACCAGCGCCTGTGCCTGCGAGTGGAGAGCAGTGTGAGCCGTGCCCAGAGGGGCTTTGCAACCCTTGTGCCCACTGCCCACCTGCCTACTGTAATGCATATTTCAGTTTAGAGCCTTAAAAAGGTGTGATGTGGTGCCTGGGTGGGCACAGGGGACAGAGGAGCCTCTGCAAGGAAGAAAGAGGCATCCCAGGCACAGAAGCTTCTTCCATCCCTCCCATCTCCATCCTCAACAGTGCTTTCCCACCCCACAGCAGGGACTCACCCTTGTGGCCCCCCCAGATCCCTCCACACCAGCATTACCTTGGCTTTCAGCATCCCAAATCCCACCGTCTCCTTGGCGTACATGCAGAGCAGCAGGTTTGCCACCCGTGTGATGGCCACTCGCCCCTCCTGCCCAGGGAGAAACAGCACCCATCACATCCCAGCTTAGTCCAGACCACCGGCAGGAGGGTGGGCACCACGGCTGGGTCCCCAGGGAGGGAGGGCAGCCCCCAGCCCCACGTACCATGCAGTCCATGAGGATGAATTTCAGGTTGTCCTCATTGAAGGCCTGGTGCCCGTTCTTGTCATAGGCCACCCAGATGTTGCTGGCGATGGCAGCAGTGACCCTGGCATCGGTGTCCCCGTAGCCTGAGTAGGCGAGCAAGGAGCCCTCGTTGTTCAGGAGCCTGGAAATGACATGGGGGGGCGAACTGATGCCTCTAAACTGAGTGGGCAGAACAGTCCCCAGTGCTGCTCCCGGGACACCCCCTCTGCAGGGGTTTTGGCAGGGGGGCTTCAAAGCCAGGAAGTTGTTGTGTGGCCCCAGGCCCGAGCAGGGCAGTGCATGGCTGTGGTGGAACGTCTGTTGAACCAGCTGGAGCTACTGCAGGCTGGGCACAAGCCTGGTGGGCAAACACTGTGCTCTGTGCACGGCTCTGGCACCATACAATGGGCCCCAGCACAGCCCATAGCCCAGCACCACGCAGAGTGTGTGGTCCCAGCCCCTGCATGACCCTGGCACCACCAATCACCCTCCCAGGCAGGGACAGGGACAGGCAGCACCCCTTGGCAGGGGCAGGAGCAAGGGCAGGCAGCATCCCTGAGCGCAGGAAGCATTACCAGGGCAGGAGTAGGGATCATTCCTGGGGCAGCAATAGGGCTGGAAATGACATGGGGGGGCGGGCACCATTCCCGGGGCAGAGCAGGGACCATCCCCTGGGACAGAGATCCCCACACCCGANAGCATTACCAGGGCAGGAGCAGGGATCATTCCTGGGGCAGCAATAGGGGCGGGCAATATTCCTGAGCAGGGGCACCATTCCCGGGGCAGAGCAGGGACCATCCCCTGGGACAGGGACAGGCAGCATCCCTGGGACAGAGATCCCCACACCCGAGGCAGGGACAGGGGCAGGAACAGGAGCAAGGGCAGGCAGCATCTCAGGGCAAGGGCTGTGAGCATCCCTAGGGCAGGAGCAGGGGCAGGAGCAGGGACAGGGGTTGGGGCAGGAGCAGGGCCAGGAGCAGGGCAGGGACAGAGGCTGGGGCAGGGACAGGAGCAGGGACAGAGGTTGGGGCAGGGACAGGAGCAGGGGCACGGACAGAAGTTGGGGCAGGGGCCGGGACAGGGGCCAGGACCGACAGCATCCCCGGGCAGGCGCAGCATCCCCCGCAGCAGCGACCGCCCGGTGCCCGCAGCC
>WEIV01019642.1:9049-21419 GCA_013390005.1 Calyptomena viridis | reverse complement strand
CTGAGCGAGGGGCGGGGAGGGCGCCGGGATTGCCGCAAAGCCGGGTGGGTGCGTGGGGAGCTGCAGCGGGAGGGAGCTGGGGGCCATGGGGTGGGTCTGGCCCCTCTGGAGGCAGATCCCCCGGGGGAGGGGAGAGGAGCCGGGCTGGCGTTTGGAGCCAAGGTTGGATGGGGAGGAGAAAAGGGAAGATCAGCCTTTCCACGGGTGGGCTGGAGGCATTCCGTGCCTGCCAGGGAGCAGGACGGGGCTGGGATTGGCAAATGCTGGGATTGGCAAGGGCTGGCTCAGGCGCTGTGGAAGTGGCAGTGCCCACTGGGACAAGGTGTCATCGGCACAGCCGGGCTGGCTGCGCGCTTTGGTCGGGCACAGGGCACGAGGTCGTCGTGTGAAGGACCTGGCAGGGATCTCTGAGCAGCCGGTCATGGCGTGGGCACGGGCCGTGCAGGCCCTCCTCCTCCTCCTCCTCCCTCCCGGTTGGCTCCAGGGAGCCCATTTGTCCAGGGAGTGTGTAGTGAGGGCTCTGTGCAGGGGGGACAGGGAGCTGTGGATTGAGGGACATGGAGCTGTGGATAGGGGGACATGGAGCTGTGGATTGAGGGACATGGAGCTGTGGATTGAGGGACATGGAGCTGTGGGTTGGGGGACATGGAGCTGTGCAGGGGGGACAGGGAGCTGTGGATTGAGGGACATGGAGCTGTGCAGGGAAGGCACTGTGGGGCCAGGGTGTCCTGGGATCAGGGCTATGCTCTCCCCAGCCTTGTTTTTAGGGTTCTGCTGCAAAGGCTGCAAGCTCTGGGACACTTGTATCCTTCACACTGTCTTGGCTTTCCCTTATGAATTCCCTATGGTTTGTGGCTTCCAAGTGCGAGGCTTTATTTCCTCCAGAAGTGTTTGGGGATGGCCCGGCAGGGCCAGCAGTGACAGTCGTGTTGGCAGGTGTTAATCCCAGCACACCACACAGGAAAAGGTGTCTGTGCTCCATGGTGTGCTCACAGGGAATTCAGTTGCAGAAATAGGAATTGGAGAAGACCTAGTTTATTTCCATTGGCTGATAAAGGATTGTTCCCTTTTCCATAGAGCTCTGTCCTGTATTAAATCAGAGTTGGGCTTTCCTTAGGAAAAAAGCTCAAATCAGCAGAGACAAAACCAGTTCAGCCATTCAGGTTAAACAGTGTGTTTGGGTTGGTCCTGGGACACACTTGGTCTGGCTTTTGGAAGCCTTCAGCTCTTCCTGAGGGAATGGCTCTGTTCTGTCTGAGATTTACTCCATGTGTTGTGAGTGCAGAGCTTGTCTTTGCTGTGTTTTCCACACCCTTAATGCCTCAGACATTGTCAGCAAGTGGTGACTGAGGTACATGGGCTCGGAGGGCCTGTCACTCCCCTGGGCTGTTCCCAGAGTGGATGTGATCCCTGGAGCTTTACATTTCTGATCCCAGTCCTTTGCCTGAAAAATGCTCTGTTTGTTTTTCAGTTCAAAGAAGAGATTTCCAGACGGTTTAAAGCCAAACAGGATCAGCTGGTTCTGATCTTTGCTGGGAAGATCCTGAAGGATGGAGACACGTTGAATCAACATGGGATCAAAGATGGGCTGACTGTGCACCTGGTCATTAAGACTCCACAGAAGTAAGAGCTGGGTCTCGGAGGGTTGGGGGTAAATGGGGGCTGGGAATAACTGATGGTCCTGATGAGCTTTCCCAGGCCCACACAGATGTGGGGTTTCTCACTCACCTGTCTGCTCCATGGGTGACACGGCTCTGTGGATGTGTGGCAGGTAACTGGGGCAGCTGGTCCCTTTAACATGAATTGTTTGTGTGGCTCTGTGTATTTTGAGTCTTTAGAATTCACCAATCTTGGTAGAAGCCACTGGAACTTGATACTGGTTCTAACAAAGCCAAGTTGCTGATAACAGAAATTACATCCCCAGTGAATTTGTGTTGCTGTAGAAGCCAACACCCAGGTTTTCTGTCACCTCCTGCCATGTGCTCTGCTCTAAGCCCATGTCTCAGGTGCCAGGGGAGGCACACGCTATGTTCTGAGCACTGTGGGGCAGAGCAGTGGGTCTGTGTGGCCCCTGGAGGCACAGCTGGAAGCACAGCTGCCCCACCTCAGCAGTGTGTGGGGCACAGAGCAGTGTGGGGCTGGTGCACCCCAAGGCAGCTCCCAGTGGGGCTGAGGCTCAAATCTGCAGCACCAGCCTCAGCCTGAGAACAGGACACAGGACTGACCTGTGGGGCTCAGCTCTTCCCAGTGCTGTCCAGAGGGGTGGTGGGCACAGAGGGAATGTGGGACCTGTACTTCCAGTGCAGCCACATCTCCCTGATCTGTGCCTTGGGCTCAGCCATGGTGTGCCCGGGCTCCCAGGGATGTGTCTCTGTGCAGTTCTGCTGTTCCCTGGGAGAGCTGCAGCAATAAAAATGGTTTTTTTCCCCACTTGTTTTTTACAAAGACAAGGATGTGTATTGTCAGGTTCTGCAGGAGCCTCTCCCTGGATTCTGCCTCTCCAGGTAGCTGAAAAGCCTGATGCTCTTTCCACTGTGTGCACAGCAAAAGTGGTCCTGATGAACCATTTCAAAGGGTGAATCAGTGCTGTCCTGGGCTGATTATTTTTGTCCTGCCAATAGTCCTAGATAAATGCTTACTGAAGACATTACAGCCTCTTGCTGTGCCCTTTCTCCAGCTTCCTTCTTCCTTTTTTGTTCAGCTTCCCATTTACTTTGTTTCCCCACACTCTGCCTCTCCCAGTGGCTGCTGGTTTTCAGCAGCAGTCGGGTGAGTCTGGACAGTGGACAGGGACCTTAGGGATTGATTTTTCAGGTCCTAGAATAAGAGTGGAAAAGGAAAGGGAGTTAGAGAAAAGGAAACTTGGTTTGGGAAAAAAGTCAGGAAATTGTCGCTCGTATTTTCAGAGGCATAATAGCATTATTTGAGGTGAGTAAAGCGAATTTTGTGGTCTAATTTCATGTGAAAGCTCTTCAGCACTAGTCCAGGACTCGCTGTCGTGACTGGAGAGGATTCAGAGAATCTTTAAATGTTCTCTTTCAAATTCCTGTAACACTCCTGAGGAGGAACTGTCGTGACAAGGTACTAACCTGGGTTGGTGTACTCAGCAAAACTGATGTCCAGCACCTGCTGCACGGTGGCCTCTGGCACATGAGTGTGTTACAAAAAAGCTCCAGACAACTTGTGTTGGATGCAGGAGCCTTGCAGCAAGGTACAGCCAGTGACAGAGCTGGGAATTCAGAGCCAAACTGGCCAGAAACAGTCCCTAGCTCTGTGGGACAGGTGCTGGCTGCCTCATGCCTCAGTTTCCCTCTCTGCAGAGTAATGCTGGTACTTCTCTTTGCCCCAGGAGCACTGATAGGAATATTCAGGAGCACAGAGTCTTGTTTACCCCATGCACTAGCCCTGCTGTAACCTCCTGTGGTTTCTGTGGGAGCAGCAGGAAGATTTTCCTGTTTGGAGTAAACTCATTGCTCAAGGATACGGCTGAGGTAAATAGTTAAGTGGGATTCAAGGAAGAGCTGGATACAACTCGGGGGAAGACCCGTCCAGCTGCTCTGCACGGGCCAGGACAACATGTCAGGGACTGCAGTGCATCAGCACGGGAGGCAGATTCCAGCAGATGGAAGGCATCTGGGAGCACAGCTGGGATCCGTGCAGGCAGGGCTGGGGGGGAGCTGGGGCTGCCTGCTGGGGGGGTGAGCGCTGTGCCGGGGGCTCAGCAGCGTGGGGGGCACGTCCTGTGTCCCTGCACCCACTCACCCTTCCCCAGTCCCAGGGGTCTGACACCTTCTGATCCTTTGCAGAGTCCAAGATTCAACATCTGCTGCTTCTGCCCCCAATGCTGCTTCTGCCCCCACTGCAGCCCCCTCCTCTCCTGCTGCCCCATCTCAGCCCTCCACCTCCAGCGGCGCCGGGCCGGACGCAGGGAGCGGCAGCAGACGGAGCAGTGGGTCGGGGACCATGGGAGGTCCTGGAGATGGAGGCCCCAACAGTGCCACATCCATCCTGTGTAAGTGGGGGCTGTGGGAAGGAAGGGCTTCCTTGGATTAAACCAAGGAGTCCAGGGTTCTTGACCCCCGTTGTTGTCTCTGCTTGCCGTGGGCTTTGCCTGAGTCACTCCCACAGCAAACCTCAGTGTCCCTGCTCAGGGAGATGCCACAGCCCTTAGTGAGGCACGTGCAGGGGTGTCCTCCCTCAGAGCTGGCTGCTGGAGGACCTTGGGATACCCCTGGCTTTGTGGGGTGCCATTCAGCTGATGTGCCTGCCCTCTTTTTGCAGCTGCTGGCAGTTCCTGACTCGTGCCTCTCTCCCCCTGTATTGTTCCCTCTCCAGCTGGCTTTGGTGGCATCACTGGGCTGGGCAACCTCGGCATGGGCTCTGCCAACTTCATGGAGCTCCAGCAGCAGATGCAGCGGCAGCTGATGTCCAACCCAGAGATGCTTTCCCAGATCATGGAGAATCCCTTGGTGCAGAACATGATGTCTAACCCTGACCTCATGAGGCAGATGATCATGGCCAATCCCCAGATGCAGCAGCTCATGGAACGAAATCCAGAGATAAGCCACATGCTGAATAACCCAGAGCTCATGAGGCAGGTGAGTCACACCAGGGCCTCGGTAAAGGGTGTTCAGGAGAGTCTTTGTGGACCAGCTTCAGTGTTTGCTCTGCAGAGGGGGTGTGAGAATGCAGGAGCAGTGGTTTTGGAGATCTCTTCCTTCCTGCTGTGAGCTTCCCACAAACAGATGGTGGTCTTGAGTTATGTGAATACTGATTACTCAACCCACGTCCTTGCAAGTCTCTTATCTCCCTTTCAGGGCTATTGAATCCACGGTGTGTTGGGAAAAAAAGGATGCTGGGATTATCCTAACATGTTGCCTACAAGAACTGTAATGGGAATGGGAGTAAAAGCTGTTTGTTTCTCTCTAGTTCTCTTGACAGATTAAGTACAGAGCCCAGAGTTGTACAGTCAGTGTTTCACTACCTGTATCAGTGGGGAGCATTAGTGTAGGCTGGGATCCCAGAGGGCTCTGATTTCTCCCAGAATAGAGAGGACCTGTGCCCTAGAGGACTGGCTGTCTGGAATGTTCATGGGAAGGAAATCCTAAGGGATGAATGAGAGCCCAGGTGTTAATAGCCCTTGACTGGACTGTGCTGTTTCCCAGGAAGGCTTGTCAGGAGGGTTGTGCTGAACAGGCCTAGTTTCCATCTGCTTCTTGCTTATCCTGCTTCCAGCTGTGTCGGCCATACATGAAATTCCAGAGCTGTGAATAACCCGTACTTAACAGCTCCTCAAATGAGACCTGGATATTCCTTGTGCAGGGAAGGCCCATCAGAAGTCTGGAGAGGGTAGAAGGATCCAGCCTCTTCCACCTTTCCAGTTCCTGTAGTCCATCCAGTCTGAGTGGGAACATGTGGGTGTTGGGTGTTTGGATGTCCTGATACTGCTTAGAAACAAAACAGTCTCATCCAGCTGAACCGTGGCTGAGGAGGAAGAGAGCTGAGCAAGGCTGGGGAGGAGCTGGGATCCCTGGGCTCTCTTTGCTTGGATAACTGATCTCTTTGCTCTCTGCCTGTGAAACGGGTTTAATTATCCTCTCTCTCCTGGGAGCTGAGGTTTAACTCTTTCAGGGCTTGGCTGGTGGATCAGTAGAAAATTGCTGGGTTGCTGACCAGGCTCTTCATCCACCCTGGTCCTCTATGGTGCACATGGGCCTGAACTTTGCACCTTTTCCTCCTCCTCCCAGACGATGGAATTGGCTCGTAACCCTGCCATGATGCAGGAGATGATGCGGAACCAGGACCGTGCTTTGAGTAACCTCGAGAGCATTCCAGGGGGATACAACGCCTTGCGCCGGATGTACACGGACATCCAGGAGCCCATGTTTAGTGCAGCCAGGGAGCAGGTACTGGCTGCCTTCCTCTAAGTGGGGGGTGGGAAAGGGGTCTTTCCCTGGCCCCTGTGCCGGTGGAGCAGCTTTCCTAGTGCGAGGCTGTTCATCCCTTCGCTCCAGTGCAGGCACTGGCTTGCACTGGGTGTCAGAGCAGAGACCTGCCCTGGCTCCTCCCGTCCCCCAGCAGGCTGGATGCTGATGGGCAGGCCCCCATCGCCTCGTTAGCACAGCCCTCTGCTCTCTGGATTAGCTGGAGCCTGACGCCTTCCAAGCAGAGCTGGCTCAGATCCAGCTGGCTGGGAGCACAGGGGGAGGGAGTGCAGGCCTGGCTGCAGAGGGCTGTACAGACATACTCCAGTCCAGCATTACCTACTGGTATGTCCGGGCACGGGTTTTACAGGGTTGTTTTGAAGCCCTGCATTTAGGAGCCAGATCTGGGGCTGTGGCCACTCCTGAGCCTGGTCTTTTTCCGAGCCAGGTGTGTTGTGGATTGCAGATTTCTCAGGAGGCGAATCATGGCACGTGTTTAGCAAATTCTGGACTTGGCCGAATGCAGTCGGCTGTTCCCTGGCTCGCTCAGTGCTGGGGTTGGTCTGACCTTCTCTGCTGGGACTAACTGATTCCGGCTGTTTCTTTTTTCTTTCTCCCTAGTTTGGCAACAATCCTTTCTCTTCCTTGACGGGGAATTCTGACAGCTCAAGCTCTCAGCCTTTGCGGACGGAGAACAGAGAGCCGTTGCCGAACCCCTGGAGCCCCACACCCCCTGCTTCCCAGAGCCAGGCACCCAGCAGTGAAGGGAGCACGGGCTCGGCCACCACCCAGAGCACCCCGACCGTGTCCAACCCCTTCGGGCTGAACGCTGCCAGCATTGGTGCTGGTATGTAAGGGAGGAGCCAGAGGATGCTCCTGGCCAAACTGGTCACCCAGGCTTCCTTGGAAGGCCAGTCCCTCTGGCATTTGGGCCCTGTCCATAGCTGTTCTCCAGAGGAATGGTTCTAGCGCAGTTGCAAGCACACATGGGTTGTTCTGCTGTGCCTGTTGGTGGGTTCCTTTGGGGACTCTGCTGTCCCTGGACCTCTCGAGAGTAGGAGAGTGGCCAGCAGAGCACTGCCATGGCTGTCCATAGAGGTGTTTGCTGATGGCTGAGGGATGGAGTACAGGCAGTGCACTGGAGTTACCTGTCACTGCAGTGGTGCTCAGGCTCATCAGGGCTTTTCCTTTGTCTTCCCTTCCCCATGCAGGCATGTTCAACAGCCCAGAGATGCAAGGACTCCTGCAGCAGATTTCTGAAAACCCTCAGCTGATGCAGAACATGATCTCTGCCCCTTACATGCGGAGCATGATGCAAACTCTTGCCCAGAACCCGGACTTTGCAGCACAGGTAAAAGTGCTGCAGTCATAGTGTTGCCAGGCAGGCTGTGAGCACAGGGTCAGACTGGTTCCTCCTGCAGACGCTGGAGCAGAGTGAATACACACAGTTTGGCCTGAAGGCAGCCCCAGCTCTGAGCCCTGTGTCTTGGCAGAGCCTCTAACACTAGAGGTGGCTTTCCGAGGGACATGAGAATGGCCCTTCTCTTTGCCCGTGGCCAAGTGGCCCCTGTTCAACACTGCTGTCAGGAACTGAGCTGTCCTGTTTTGGTCCCCCTTAGCAGGGGAGCATGTTAAAAGCCCAGGGAGGGAATCATGGGCATGACTGACCTATTCTTCATGGCTTAGTTACATAGGGTTTAAAAGCCAGTGGCAGCAACCCTCTGACCCTACCTACGTGTGCTGTCTCTTGCTAGATCATGGTAAATGTCCCCCTCTTTGCTGGGAATCCACAGCTTCAAGAACAGCTCCGCCTTCAGCTCCCTGTCTTCTTGCAGCAGGTAAAGGCCTCTGGCTGGCCCTGTGCTGCCCTCAGCCTCCAGCTCCAGAGCTTCTCCCCTCACTGTGGGTCAGGCAGGATCTCAGCATCTTGATCAAGTGCACTGTGAAGCATGTGGGCTTGGGGGGCTGGGCTGAGGAAGAAAGGGGGTTGTACAGGGGAGACACAGAGGAAGAGCTTGGTTAGACAAAGCAATCTGAGTTAACTCATCTGAATTACTGAAAGGTGGACTCCAAATTAGGCTACTTGGAACCCCCGTGTGGACAGTCTCTCACTGTGTTGAGTTCACAAAAATTAGTGTTAATTGTGATTAATAGCTAATTGTGCCAGAGCAGCCGGTTCTCAGGTAAATCACATTCCAAAGGCACGTGCCCCCAGATCTATTGTGATTCACCCGGTTCATTTCGGAAGCCTGGTCTGAGCTGTGTGAGTTCCTGCAGGTGAGCCCTGGGGCCTCGGAGGAGGATCCAGGCACAGCTCAGCACACAGCCTCGGGTGCGACGCTGGATCTGGGGCTGCCTGAGCTCTCACTGGTCAGTACCCTGTGCCTTTCTGTCTTGGTCCCCAGATGCAGAACCCGGACTCCCTGTCCATCCTCACCAACCCCCGCGCCATGCAGGCCCTGCTGCAGATCCAGCAGGGACTCCAGACACTGCAGACGGAGGCCCCCGGACTAGTGCCAAGGTACGGAGCGCTCCGGGGTGGGGCTGTGCAGGCAGAGCTGCCCAGTCCCAGCAGGCAGAAGTGGCTGTTCATTCATTGGAGAGGTCTGCCCAGGGTGCTCTGTCAGGGTGTGTGCCTGCAGGCCTCTCTGAGCCCATCTAATTAGCACTTGCTCCTTGCTTGTGCTTCACTGGGAAGTCCTTGACCCTTTCTCTTTGGAGGAAAGGTTTGGAATGCACTTTGTCCCTCCCCCATCCTTTGTTTGCTGTATTGGTGTGGACTGAACTCCAGAACTTGGGAGGGAGATGGACAGACACGAGGCTGGGTGGGTGTGCTGGGGCACTGTGGGTCACGCTCCATCTCAGCAGTTCCCTGCAGGGCTCTGTTAGCTCTGCTCACTCTCAGTGCAGCCGGTTCAGTTTCTAGAACTGCCTCAGCGAGGGCCAGCCTGGCCCAGCCTGCTGGCTGCCCTGCTCTCAGGGGACCCCCAGAATGTCAGCACGTCCCTGAGTGCTCTCTGCCTCCCTCTGCAGCCTCGGCTCCTTCGGCATGCCCCGAATGCCCCCGTCCTCCACAGGAGGAAGCACAATCCCGGAGAACCCCGTTCCCTCCGCTTCGACGCCGGCCAGTGCCTCTCCAGCCGGGGGTGGTAACCCCCAACAGCAGCTCATGCAGCAGATGATCCAGCTGCTGGCCGGAGGAAACTCTCAAGTACGTACAGCCCAGTGCCTGCTGGGACGGGCTGGGAGGTCTCCAGAGGGGTCCCCATCCCACCCCGCTCGGTCCCCCACAGTCTGTCGTGGCTGTGCTGCTTCAGGCCAGGTTTGCTGTAGGGTCTGGCTGGTCCTTTGGGGTGTGGAACCCTTTGCAGAGGTTTAAGCTCAGCGTGCTGGGGACTCTGCTCCCCGTGCTGCCACTACAGGTGGGACCGAGCCGGGACTGACTGGTGTGGCTGCTGTGCCACAGCCTGGGGGGACGTGGGGACCATCCCTGCATGAGCCTGAAGCTGAGCTGGGGGTCCCTGCACAGCCATGGCTGCCGGCCCTGCCAGCGTCGGAGGGTGCCTGTGCTCCCTGACCCCGGGGTCTGTCCTCCCTCAGGCGCAGAGCCCCGAAGTGCGATTCCAACAGCAGCTGGAGCAGCTGAACGCCATGGGCTTCATCAACCGTGAGGCCAATCTGCAGGCGCTCATCGCCACCGGCGGGGACATCAACGCAGCCATCGAGAGACTGCTGGGCTCCCAGCCTTCCTAAACTCTGTCCTGCTGCCCCACAGACGTCAGCACATGCATCCATACACATGCACAGGGGATCTTTCCGGAAAGCCCGCCATCATTTTCATATCTGACAGCTGTCCATGTATTTAAAACAAAAAGATACAGCTTAACCCCTGACCTTCCTACTAAGTTAAGATTTCATGTTGAAATGCTCTTTAACTGGCTTGTATGTGGATTCCAGTTCTCATCGTGGCCACAGAGACTTCAGATGTGTATTTTTTCCTAAATATGCCCTGTCTCAGACACTCTTCTCTCTCTCTCTAGATGGTAGAGGCGATACTTCTAGTTACTTACCTGAATGATTGTGTTTTGAGTAGCTTGATTTTAACTGTACATGATTCCCTCCCTTAGCCTTCCTTTCAGACAAATATTTAAAAAATGGAGCCAAGTTTGGGGATTGGTTATTTCTCTCAGCATCTTACTGGGAATGGATCAAAAGAAAAATTGAAATTACCTGGAACTTTCTGATGTCATTTGTCTTAATGTTCCCTGGGATGAAATGAGCCCGTGTCCCTCACTCACAGGTGCCTCTGATCTCCTGGTAGGGGGTGAATGGGTGTGAAAACTGGATTTGAAGTGTGGCCTCTTTATGCTTTTGGGGTGGTGTAATGGAGCCCAGGGGTCTGCAG
Source organism: Calyptomena viridis (assembly GCA_013390005.1). Taxonomy (NCBI): domain Eukaryota; kingdom Metazoa; phylum Chordata; class Aves; order Passeriformes; family Eurylaimidae; genus Calyptomena; species Calyptomena viridis. Next base: position 11,090 of record WEIV01019642.1, on the reverse strand, counting down.
GGACCAGGTGTGCTGTTCTCGAGCTTGAGTTGAAGGTGCTGTGCAGAGGAGGGTGTTTGGAAGGTGTGTTTCTGCCCAAGCAATGCAGTTCCTGCAGAGGGGGGGTGTTGACTTTGTGCTCGGTGGGCTCACGTCTTCAGGTGTAAAAACTAAAAAGGAAATGGAAAAATAAGTTAACAATCTTTTCGCTTCACTGGAAAATGTTGAAGTTCATGTTCTTCCCAGTTTAGATCCATCCTCCACCCCCTCCATTCTGGCGTGTTTGAATGTTCTGACTCCCCAGGACCAGCAGGGTGGTGTTTCCCAGGAGCCTCCATGGCTGTGTAATTCGCATACACCATTTTTATCAAAGGAAAATAAATGCGCACAACCATCCGTCTCCCTGCAGCCCCGTCTCGTCCTTGCCTGCCTTGGTTCAGCTGGGCCAGTTCCCAGTTCCTCGGGATGAATCCATCCCCCGTGCTCACCTGGAGCAGGTAGCAGCACTCCCCACCTGCCCCCTCTGCTTTCCCTTGTGCAGGAAACTTTTGGACACTCGGGAATGCAGCTGAAGCTTCCCAGGCTCCGGCTCTAAATGTGCCTGTTTGGAAGCATCGTTTGAATTAGAATTAGCAAGGCTTGGAACTGCTGTGAGCTGGGAGTTAGTGTTGTTTGATAGTTGGAGGTTTCTTTCAGTGTGGGAGGATTGGGCAGTGAGGGAATGGGAGCAATCCCAGAGCTGCTTCCAGCATACCAGTAAAACCAGTGGGTGCTCCTGGTGTTGCTCAGAGTGTAGGTGGTGGTGGAGAAACACGAGTGTGCTGTCTGGAAACCCTCCTGCCTCTCTGTGTGTCCCAAGGAGAATGGGATGCCTTGGAGGAGGATTTGGGAAGTGGCTTTAACCTCTCCTGGAGGCTGTGCACAGATGGGTGCTTTGCTTCACGCAACCTCTCCTTGGACGTGGAAGTTTGTATGGAGCTGTGTAGGGAACCTGGGGATCCCCGTGGCACTGGTGGGGTCAGAGCTCTTCCCAAAGGTCACAGGTTGGCATTTTGCAGCTCAGAATGGGCTCCTGATCCAAAATGGTCCTGTGTGATCCCTGTGGTCTCTTGGATGCCCTCGCTGGCACTCAGGTCTGTATCCCTGCATGTGCTCGTGGGGCAGGGAGGGGGCAGAGGGGCTCAGAGGAATGGGGACGTACCCCCGTGGTGCATCTGAACCTCTGAGGAGCAAAACCAGTCCCATCCCTGTTGTTTTTGGCCAGATAGGAACTGTCCTTCCACCCCTGTGGGTGTCAGCGAGGTGTGACACTGGTGTCACCCCAGCGTGAGGGATCTGTGTGTGTGTGAGGGATCTGTGTTGGAGGGATGGAAGGATCTGGTGAATCCAAAGCTGGTCCTTTAGTGAAACCTTACTCCCCCCCAGAGCTTTCCCTAATCCCTGGTAATGTGCTGTTCTAAAGGCTGTTTCCAAAGGAATCCCCGCACTTCCTCACTCCCATCTCTCCTTCCCCAAGGGATTGCCCGAAGCTGTTCTCACTGTTTCCTCTCGTTTTACTCCAATAAATGGAATTAATTCCTTTAAAACATAATGGAAGGAGCAATTTCCGCAGCAGGTAGTGGTGAATCCAGCTGATCGACTGGGAGAGATTTCTGCTGTCAAGGTCGTATTTTCACTTCATTCCCTGGAGGGGATCCGCAGCCTTTTCCCCCAGTATCCCAAGGTAACACTTCAAAATCAAACCTTTGAAATGTGGAGGAGGGAGAGACTGCAGGAAACCAAGATTTCCATTGCTTTCAAGAAACCATTTTATTTTTATTACTGAGATCCACGACACGGGCAATTTCCTGCAGCCACAGCCCTGACTGTGCAGGGGCAAGTTCCAAGTGAGTCCGGGGAGGGTGAACAGGGAAATATCCCAGGTTCCCGTGTCCCCATATCCCCGTATCCCCGTGTATTCCCCATGTATTCCCCGTGTATTCCCGGTGTCCCCACATTCCCATTCCCACATTTCCCAGACCTGCCGCGCGCGCACGCGCAGAGACCCCTCCCCGCGGCCCCG
>WEIV01019641.1:119287-153571 GCA_013390005.1 Calyptomena viridis | reverse complement strand
CTGCTGTTTCCTACTCATCATTCATCTGGAATATTTCCAGGACTTGGAATGCAGAACACTGTTTGTTCCTCTCTGGCTGCTTTCTACCTGAAGGTGGTCATGAACTAGGGACCGATTCTGGGAGCACAGGAACTTCTGCACTGTATTTTTGAACAAGAGCCAAATATTTCCCTGCTAAATTCTGAACTTGCAGTTGGCAGTTCCAGGATAAGGGGTTTTTATAGTGATGATGACTTGATCCAACAGATTAGCTGTCTGATACACACCAGACTTAAAATATTTAGGTTTAATGCAGNATAATTGTATCATTCAATAAGGTAACACAGAGCCTGATGTTTTCCCAACTTTGTTCATATAACATAGTTATAAATTCACCCACTTGATCTTTTTTTGNATGACTTGATCCAACAGATTAGCTGTCTGATACACACCAGACTTAAAATATTTAGGTTTAATGCAGTATGGTTGGATTTCAGCCCAAACTTTGTGCCTATTTCCAGAATTGGTATCCGCCCTCAAGATTTGTCACCCACTACAGCTACGTTAAGCTTCCATCACTAAGTTTATTTGAAAGAACACCCACATTCTTCGTCAACATAGTTCATGCCTTTATAATAATGCTCACCGTATATATATGGATGTTTTTCCAGCTTTATTTACCTTTTCCTGTGTCTTTAAGAAAATGTTAGCAGAGAAAAGCTTACGCTAAATCAGTATATATCTTGCTGTATGGGAGCAGATGACATAGATGTCCAAGGATGTGATGGGGATCAGCTCACACACTTTTCAGCTGAGCATATGTGTAAAAACAAAAACAAACCTTACTTTTTTTTCTTAGAAAGCACCACGTATTTCAGGCAGTTAGGCAGTAACAGATGTTGGAGACTCAGTAGGAAGCTAGATGTATGCTGGGATGTCACTCAACTCCCCTTAACAAGCTGCTGTGTTGGAGAACCAGTCTCCATATAGTCTCTGCTTAGTGTCTCAGAAATAAGATGACACTAAAATAACCAGCTTCCCATGAATACCAAGTCTCTCTTTTAAAGAATATACTATATGGGGGGCTGTGAGGGGAGGAAGGTGTGTGTGTCTGTGTGTGTATGTACTTTGCCTGCAAAGGTATTGCATGAGGGAAAAACTTGTAATTTCAGTAATTTTAATTTGGCAGTATTACCTTTGTTATAGAAGTATTTAATTGAGAGTTGTTATGAAATATGATCCCTCCACACTTCCGATTGACATAGCTTCAGGTAACATGCTGTGCCATGTCAATAAAAATCTACCTAGCATTAAACTATATTTGAAGATGGATATTCTCCATATTTGGGAAGACAGTACAAGTATATCCATTCACTGTAAGACTAAGAAACACATACTACTGAGTTCTGATGTGAGTGTAAAGCAGCAATTACAACAAAATACTGTATCAATCACAGAAACTGCAAATATAACATTAAACTCAGCTGAATGACACGATATAAGCCAGGCCAAAGACAGGAAGCTGCATATGGCAGGAAGATATCTTATTGACTATACAAAAGATGTTTTCGTGCCTGGTATGGTAATGAGTAAGGTCATACCTGACCACATCAAAGTACCCTGAAGAGTATAATTGACAGATATCTATCGAGATTCAAGAGACCAAGCTCAGTGACACTGGGGACTCAGAGACATCTGAGTGCTGAGGGTCATCCAAGGACTTTGTCAGTCTGAGAGAGATGTAGGACTCTGGAAATCCAAGCAAGGAATTTTATGATTTTCTTTCAGTGACTTCAATTGTCTGGACCTACCTCTGCCACTGGGGAGTCTGGGATAGGTGTTTTTGAACAGTTTAGCTTTGATTTGGCTGTGGTATTTTCTTGTTTTTCAAATAAACATCAATTTATTGAAGAACCTTTTGGATCTTAAGGCTGTTTGGAGGAATATTTACTACAGTCTGGTCCTTGGGACAAGGGAAACAAACTTCTTACCTTAGGCAAAAGACAGAAGAGAGGGCTGACGGTACCTGACCCGGGGCACTTTGTCACAGGTGCTGAAGGCGTCACCAAAAGGCTGACTGAAGTCAGTGACAAGAAAGAAGATGGCAGGGGAACCACAAGGGATGACAAGATTAGGGATCTTGTGGTTAGCAGTCACAGACCTCTTCCCTTAGTAATCACAAAGGTATCAGCAGTTCTGATGTGGGATGATGGGGAAAGACACTAAGAGCTCATTGGGATGAGAGATGCCTTTTTTCTGCAAACCAATACAATCTCTGATGCAGCAAGATAACGTGCAGAGCACAAATGTTTTGTCCCTTCCACCTCCCTACTCCCTCTCCCCTACTTGCCAATATTTTAAGATATTTCCAAAAGTAATGGGGAGTGGGTGTTGGAGAGTTGTATTTGCTTTATAGTCAGCTTTACATATAACAAATGAGCATTCCATTTCTCCTGGGAAATAAGTAAATTGTATTGAAATTGAAACAGTGGCAGAAAAGGAGTAAGTGGTTTGACTCGAACCACAGAGGGAGATTACAAGAGAACAGAGATTAAAATGCAGAAATCCTTACATCACGCCACAGCTTTGTGCACTGCGCCTTCCTCTCTCTGCCTGGAATTGATGCTTCTTTCTTCTGGGGCAAACCAAGCCACTCCTGGAATAATGGAGCCCCTGAGCAAAAAACAAAACATGCCAGTATCATATTTTTGGACTCAGGATATATGTTTGGGGTTTTCTTATTTGGTCTGTTTTATTTAAAATATTTATTTATCATTTAACTTTATTGTTAAATATTCTTCACTCTATAAATAGAGTATTTTCTCAGAACTCTGACTTTGTCATCTGCAAGAAAGTCCTCACCCAGTGTGCCTTTATTCACTACTTTCTCCAGATTAATTGTAGATGATACGCAAGCTGAGTAACAAATTGATATAGAATGAATTGGTCACACAATTATCGTGCACTTATTCAGAAAATGTTTGTTCTAATTTATTATTGATTGATGCCCAGTGAATTCCTTTTCACTAGCTAATACTTTATTGTGCTCTATCAAATTGTAGAAAGTTCCATGCAATCACATTGATTAAAAAATTAAGAAAGATGTCAAAAGATTCCTGAACAAAATATTCCCATTAGATCTGACCAGGCAATTTAGCTAATTTCTAGATACCAAGTTTTATGGTTTTCAGAAGATAATTATGTGTTTCTTAAATGTTGTTATTTTGAAAATCTCTAACTGAAACACTTCATGTTTTGTGAGCTGCTTTATTTATGGAAACAAAAGCCACAGGAGAATTATGGTTAAATGTAAGGTTTTTTGTTAATTTGGGATAATAATATATATCAAGTGTAAAAAAACCAAAAGTTTTAGTCAAAACTATTAAAAAGTGGGATTAATTCTGTTAAGTGTTAATTCTTTTTAAACTGCCACATCTTTCCCAAGTTTTTGTATTTGACAAACTCGCTGAATAATTAAGATTTGGGTAAATGAGATAGATGGGTTTAATCTAGAATTTTAAAATAAGAATATTTAAAAAAAGACTAAAACTGACTACCTTTATGCATAAGCTTTGCAAACAGGCTTGTAGACTCTCTTCGATGCCTTTTTTATTACAGATCTAAGTGCTCAACATTATTCTGAATATACTTTAAAATATAATGAATACTTTAAAATATAATGACACTGTGTGATAATGAGTTCTACAGATGCAAATTACAGAACTCCAAAAAGCATATGTGTTTGAAAAACCACCATGTTAGTTTTTGCTTTTCAGAGTCATTGAATGTCCCATTCATTCTTTTATTCTGAGCAAGTGTAAATAAAGTTCCTTATTTGCCTTCCCTGCAGCATTCAGAATTTTCTGCTAGTTTAATCTGTTCCCATCCACTAAGAGTCAGTTTCTTGCATATCTTTTCACAAAGTCTTTGCATCCTTTTTTCATTGTAAAGCTGAATACCTCCCTGTCTGTCCCCCTTCCCTTCATTGCAATGTTCTTTGACTAGGAATGGTTGAGACTAAAAACAATACTCCCCCTGAGGGTGTAAACTGATTTATGAAAAGAGATAGGAAAACTGAAAGGGAAAAGGTATAAAACTAATATTTTTATTAATACTATTATTTTACAGTTTTTACTGTTATTTCCTATTTTGCACTTATGCATACATTTACCTCGATCTTTTTAGATAATGCCTCAGGCATTAAGCGCTTACAGATAATTTACAATGTGAGAAAGTACACATTGTCATCCATGATCTTTGAGATCTGTAGAAAAATATCCCAGATGGGTACATCATTGCAGATATAGGCAACACAAGCCAACAGTTAAACCATAAACTGTAAAACCTCTGATAAATAAATAAGCTGAACTATTAAATTATGTGAAAAATGTAAAAACTGTGTCAACTGAGTGGCTTATTCAACAGCCACAGGGATAGTCTCTGACTCCAAACAGTGTCAAGCATTTAACTGGAAGGCCATACACCTTTTTGTGGTTCTAGCTGGTTAGAAATAGACTCTGAGGACCAGCTCAGGGAATTCTCATACTCCTTCCCATGTCTACCGAGGAACACCATTCACCTTCTACCACTTTGCTGCACTCTTCTTGCACAGAAGCCTTATTGATCAGAATGGTACTTGAATCTGACAGTCTCATTGCCAAGGAGTTGCACACATTTTTAATATGCTATTTGACCATAATTATTCCTATGAAGTCAAATGAAAGTTCCTCTTGCTATCACAGAAGTGTTTGTGCTTGATTTGTTTGGGTTTGTTGTTTTCTGTTTTGTTTTGTTTTTCTGTTGTTTTGGTTTCGTTTGGTTTGCGTGTGGGTTTTTTGTTTGGCTTGAGGCTTTTTTGGTGGTGGTTGCTGTTTTTTACTAAAATGGAAACTGGTGTGTAGCAATCACCTAATCCAGAATTAATATTTCAGTAACACCTGAAGTAATTTAACACATCTCCAAAGCTGGTCTGTGAGCGGTAGGTTTATTTGCGAAGACCAATGATAAAGAGAAATCCTTTTGCAAAAAACTACACATAAGAAACATTTAGAGGTTTTCACACCTTGCAGAGGAAAATTAGAATCCAGCTGGTGTCCAGAATGAAGATGAGCTGCTCTTTTTCTCTCATGTTAATGCAGACGATAATTCATTGCAACTTACTTGCAAGGGATAAAGGTTTGAATAGCTGTATAGTCATCTTCTTCCACTCCTGGTTTTATTTTGAGTTTTAACTTTAAAAACAGAGGCTGGTTTATTCTGTAGAAATAAGTGGGAATGTTAGAAAAGGCTAAATATCATCATAAACCAAAACATTATGATACCAGAAACCCTTAGGAGCAACACTAATGCTTTTAAATGAAGGTTTTATTTGTCTCTGAGCTGCACAAGGAAGTCACTAATGAGATGTCATTTACATTCTAACACCTGTTAAATGGCACTTTTCTCTTTCCCCAAAGAGAGAGATGTTTATGAATGTTTGCAGTTTTCCGAGTGTATCTACAAGAATTATATTTTCATAATAAATGCTGTATATTTTCCTGTATATACTTTGGTTACACGAGAACAGTATAGAGAAATATCAGGAGCTTTTTTTTTATTTTATTAGATTTATTTGTCATTTTTGTATAAATCTAAAAGGGAATGTCTAGCTTACAAAGAAATTTCATTAATCAGGATTTAACACAATTGCGTATTTAGGATGTGATTTGCAGCAGTTACAGTGCAAGAACTGCATGTAATTATACCTCCATTTAAATGAAAATTAAAAGCTTGTGTTGTAGTAGGGTACATGTGTTGAATATATTGCTTTACAGAATAAGCCCTCCAAAGCAGAATACCTTACAATGAAGTTTCAGTTGGTTCTGTCAGGGAACTGCTGCATGCTGTGACTTTTAAGATTGGGACTTGCATTAAAACTGACCAGAGGGAAAGATGGGAAATTACGGGAAAGCAAATGATCTATAACAATGTGAGTTGATATGCTTCTGTTAGATAAGCATAATGCAAGTTTCTTTCAATAATTTCTAAAGTAGTTTGGTGTATAAATTAACTCATTCAGTTAATAAAAAAGGCAGAATCCACAGAGGCCTGTGCTGGAAATAAATTCTGCAAAGGAATTTGAAGAAGGAATTAAATTAGTATTAGAATTAGAATCAGAATTAAGTAAGTGAATTTTAGGGAGCCAACAACTTTAGCAGGTGCCCCTATTGAGTATGTCTCTCACTCATTAAGTATGGGATTCAGCTGGGGGTCTTTGTTTCCCTGTTCCCATCCCAACACCTGCAGTTGGCACATCTGCTGCATGTCTTCTGGAGGTGGCTCCTTAGGTACCAGGCACAGCTGCATGGCACATCCAAAATCTTGTGCAGAGGAAAGGCGAGGTGTGATGGCTCTGAGGACACTCTTGGCATGAGGTCCTCTCCATTCGACCAATACCATTTCATCAATTTGTTTTTCTGTCCAGCTCAGAGGCAGTTCGACCCCAGCACATGACAAAGGATGACAGAAGAGGATAACACAAGTTATCCTCTTATGGCTGATGTTTTCACAAACCAAAGACATCTCAGCTTGATGGGATGTGGTGCTATTCTGGAAGCTGATGCCAGAGCCAACAGAAGAGTTGGAAATAATATTTGGATCTCCTAAATCTCAGTTAGGTACCCATGAGGTAGTGTCTGATTAGTGAGAGATGCCTCTGCCCAAATTAAGGTGCAAATGAGACCATATGTTGAAGTCAATAATATGGATTTTATTTAACAGTAAATGAGGTAGAGAGATAGAAAGAAACAGAAAAGAGGAGGGAGGGAGGGGGAGGGAGAGGGAGAGGNGGAGAGGGAGAGGGAGAGAGATCAAGCTGAACGTAGTCACCACCCAAGGATTCAGCAGCATCCCATCACCTGGGCTTCTTGGAGGTGGAGGTCCTGGAATTGTCCTTCTGGGGAACTTTTACACAGTTTGAGTCCCAGGTATCCAGGCGTGGCCACAGATGCTGTTCCCATAACTTGGGCTGCTAAATGTATGAGCAGTTGATTCCTTTCCCACAGTTTGCCACTGTTGGAATTTTTGTACAGATACATTAACCAGGATAGGCTAACCAGATTTCACCTCTATCAGACCTGGAATTAGTACCTTCCTGTCGTTCTGTGCTTATCTTGTGTTCCCACTACGGTGGCTTATTTTATGGCAAGTACAGTCTATGGCTTTGACAGTCTTTGAGACAGGAAACTGTGCTCTTTAAGTCCTTACAGGTGTAAGAGCAGAAGGCAGCATTGATTGCTACAGTGAACCATCAAAAACTGTGGTCTTCAACCAGAGAAATATGTGATTCAGCACAGACCCTCTGGGGAAAAGCCAGGACAGAAGCTATCAGTGGAACCGAGCTGATAGAGTATAATGTGCAAACCATGTGTTTGGGTCAAATTAAACCCTGAGTTTTCTAAAATAGCTCCTGAAATTACATGACTTCAGCATTTTAAGCTCCTTTTCAGTCACATAGTGCTGAGATTTTTAAATGTTGATGGTTCTGCAATGCTGTAAACATTATTCATGCCAGTATGTCCTAAGCAGTGGTTTGGGTTTTTCAAAAAGGGTTTAGTAGCCATATGTCTATCACAGATGTTCCTTGGGATTCAGCGTTCCTCAAGAAAGACCCATATAAGTTGACAGTGTCTCTTTCAACATGCTAGATGTGTGACAAAAGAAAGCAGTGTTTGTAAGTTGGAGTCAAAGTAATGACAAGCCTTTGAAAGAAGGTAAGAACAAGTCCTTGTGGGGCTAAGTCTACTTAAGCTGCCTTTTGGATTTAACCTGAATGAATCAGATTTTTTTTTAAAAGGCAAGTGACTGATTCCTGTTTGAAAGCCAAAGAACATAAGCTGTAAAGCCCAAGTGCTCTGTAATTTCAGGAAGGGAAGATTTTTTTTTCATATATGGCTTGATCTTTCTCAGAAAGAATCCAAAGTTTTAGCTCATGAACCAGCTTTCCTTCTATATTTACCAATTCTAACATTATTGCCTCTCTTCGCCCATTTTCTGTAATTCATGTTAGTCTCGGATGTTCTGCTCAGAGAGCAGAGAGGCGTTTTTGTTTTTAATTTAAAGCAGCTTTAAATTTTCTTGTATGTTAAGGAGGCTGGTTTCCTCTTGCTTACCTTGTGTCTGGAAACATTATTTAGAAAAGCTTGCAATCTAGAGAACATGAGCTTAATCAGACTGCTCTGTAATTGCTCAGAGGCTTTATTCACTCTGGATGATATATACTTTGCATGTTACTAAAAGAAAAAAGTGTATTCATTTCCTATCCACTTCCCACCTTGCATTATAAAAATCAAATATCCATTCTGTAAATAGAGATGAATCAGCAATCCATATAATATCTATTCATCATACATATTTCACAAGGGGGATATTGTGGTGGCTGGAAAGTTCTTACAAAAATATTATGGAAATCCAGAACTTGATGTGGAATGTCAGAGAGCTTCTTACTATTATTTACCTTATCAGCTTTTGCTTTCTGAAATCAATGGAAGGGCATCAAGTTCAGCTAATCCATATTTCTGAGTATGAAATTGAATTTATAGTCTGTAGTATGTTGACTACCGCTCGCATTTAAGGCATAATTGATTTTTATTGAAAAGCCAGCAGGCACATCAAAAATTTCCACAAACCACAAGGATGTTAAATTTTACCCTGTTTAGATAATAGTGTTGCTTTATTTATCCTTTAAAATGAAGCTTTTATATTTGTATCAGTACATGTTGTGGAAGTGTGACTGATGCCTTGTGAAACCATTAGTCCATAGTTCTGTGGAACTGTACAGTATGAAAATAAGCAACTTTTCTGTTCCTAAGGTATGGCTGGTTTCTTTTAAGTGTAAATGAAATAATAAACCTGCACAAAATAAACCATTTCATGTCATATAGCAAAATTATTTTTCTTCATTCCAATAAATAGTTTGTGCAATTACTATTTCTGTCCTCTTTTCTTTTCCTTTCCTCCATATTGGCCACTGTTTATTTCTTCCTCATTTTTTAAAATGTAGAAGTATACTTTTGTATATGCTTTTAATTGGTCATAGATATCAGACTAACTAATCCATGTTGAAATTTTTAGTTTTCAAAGCATCGAGTTTCCTTCATGTACAAAGGTGTTCTTAATCCTAGACTAGACTTTAGCATCAACAAATGTTTCACTAGCAGGTTTTTTTCAACCAATTAAGCAATTAAACAAATTTTGCTTTCACTCTCTCAGCCGGGCTATCTGAGTTTTTGGTACATGTCCCTCCATATTGCCTACTGAATTCCCTCAGTGTATACGTGTTTTTCACAACAATTCTTTGAAACAGAGAAAAAAGTTCAGGGTTGCCCTGAACAAACAATACGATGATATGGTCAGTAAAAAAGCTGGGAATGTGGAAAAACCAGGAAATTACATATATATATACGACTCAAGAGCATTAAAAAAAATTATCAAATATGTGGAAATACAAGACTTAAAGAGATTATACATCCATTTCTTAATGTAAAAGTATACATAAAAAAATTATCTACCTTTTGCAAAGGTATTTTCAAATACATGTGCAACAGGTGCAGGCACAAATCCGTTTAGTAAATAACAAGATTTGTGCCTACTCCTCTTACTATCACTTTCAAACTTCTCCACAAACTACATACAGATATTTCTGCTTGCTTTTATGTTTCCCCTTGTCGTCCATAGAATTTTTTTTTACATATTTGTTTCTTCTCTATTATGAGACTCTTACTGAAAGCATCTCTTTTATTTCTTAAATATATGGCAGGTTGTAGTAAAAAATAGTTTTAATAAAAAAATATATCACACATCAGTAATGTGCAATCCACTAGAAATGCAGGATCTTCTCAAGTAGTTATCTATCCATCTTATAGGCATAAGTTCTTGAATAGGTCTGGTATAGTTATATTGCTAAATAGAAGCCTCTAAACTTACTGTGGTTAGCCATATGCCTTTAACTGATAGGTTTTGCCTGTTTGTGCTTAGATTGCTGCAACTTTGTCTAAGAGAAAGCAGGCTCTTTCATGGGAGACTTCATTCTGCCAAAAATGTAGCATGGGCCAGGTAAAACCAATTTTGGGTCTTGGTGTTCTCCACAGTCCTCTCTCCTATCACTCTAAGATATCTTCAACCTTCATCCACACCTTAAAGTATGTCTCAGGTCTTGCAACATTATGTACTCAGTTTGATGAGATGAAAACATCACTTTGGTGGGTTATGATGCAATCTCAACACTAATTCCAGATACTGTGAACACAGAAAAAAACCCAGACATACTGTATTTCTTAGCACTGAAAGAACCACTTGATGGGCAGGGGAGCCCCAGTGCCATGTGCAGAGCTATGGAATTGTGCCAGCTAGCTGGTGACAGAGCCATCTAGCCCTGAATGGTGGGGATGTGAACTAGTGTCTACCACTTGGTTATCCCTCACTGCATTTATTTATCAGAGTTAGGGCAGGCTGACAGCTTTTTTACCTGCACAGATAACTTATTTCCTTACTGTGTTCTTTTCTATTAATTCTTACATGTGGACATTGGCAACACACTTTTGTTTTAGCATTGTTTACCTGTAAGATAACCACCCCACTCATTATTTCTGATGTAATGGTGTTTTAAGAGCATTGTTCAAGGACTGGGATAGAGATACAGCAGAAGTCCTACACAGAACAGAAAGATTGGACTGTGCTTAAGCAGCCAAGAGTGAGGAAAGAGAATGGGGGAGACAAAGCAAGCTTGCATTTATTTGATTAAGAAAAGACAAAATCTTCATGATCATTATTAATTTTTAGTAAACTTTAGAAATCTAGTAATTTGGATTTTTTCTCTTAAAGAAACCCAAACAGCAAAAGCACTTCATCACATGTGTAATATCAGGTCTGTGAAGGATGGAAGGTGGGTTCATCTGCCTATCTCTAGTGTCACATCCTCTATATCTAAGAGTCTCATCTTTCAAGTTCGCATACATATTTAGGAAAAGCATGCAAATTTACATGAAAATTCCCTGGAGTATTGTATGGACAAATTTTGCCCATTAATGGACTCATAATGTCTATTCTCATATGAAAGATATAAAGGATATTGTTCAAAAGTGCTGAAATGGGAACAATTCCATTAGAAATACATGTAGTATACAGAAACTAAGCAGGGACTGCATTCATGTACGAATACAATGTAAATTTATCATTGCAACAATTTTGTATAAAGGGGAGATTTTATTTGCATTCACATTCTCTGCAGAGACATGAAAATTACTTATACATTGGATTTGGGCCCATAATTAGAGACAATTTCCTGGGTTTAAATAATTTTTTGCTTTTTAAGAATTAGATAGCAGTTGATTACAAAATTTTATTACATTGGTGAAGATGGGAGTGTATAAGGGTATGGGAAAAAGGCAGATAAAGGAGATTTAGTGCTGAAACAAATGAGCTTTTATTTCATCACATCTTTCCCTTATTTATCATCTCCCCTTTAGAACTTCTAAGAACTAAAAGGATCATTCTTACATGTTACTCTGCTCTCTTCAGTTAATTTTTGTGCTTCATATAAAAATAATGCCTTGATTGTTTTACTTTCTTATTTGGAGCACATAGGTTTTGGTATCGATAATTAGGTGTGTTTATAAATTAGATTGATTCCATTTTTAATTTATCGTAAAGGAGGGGCTGAACTGAAATATTGAATGAGATTGCTGAAAATATGATAGTTAAGAATTTTGGTTTTTTTAGCTCGTTCCTACTGTCCCATACCACTGTCACTCTTAAAAAACAAACCAAACCAAACCAAAACAAACAAAACATTACTTTTTATTACTTTTCAGTGGTAAAATGTTAGACACCAACATTTTCCATCATTTAAGATATACTGTTTATACTTGGGCTGCCATACAGATATATATTTTTTTTCCCCAAACAAGAGAAGTTATAAACTTCACACGGATTTTCAGCTATAAAGAAGGGTCTTTCTGTAATAACTAATTAAATTCTGTATCAGACGTCATTTTCTTCATACTCATTTCAGCAATACTCACAGTCAGATCTGTGCAAAAACAGTTGAGTAGCCGTGCAGAGATTTGAATGTTCTTTACAGAGAAAGAAGAGTGAGCAAGTGTTCAAAACTGCTAACAACATTACTATGAGTAAAAGACAAATCTATATTTCCTATTTCATCTAATTACCACCTTTATTAATTTCCTACCCAGTCCTATCTCCTTAGCCTGTTTTGGCATAATGTTTGCAAAGTTCTTGTTCTTCTTCTGCATGTACTCCACTAATAAGATCAGATTCGGGCTCTTACTCTGCAGTCTGTTTCTGCATTCATAACTTCATGCAAAAAATTCCCAGTCTGTTTCAATTTCATATTGTGTTATTTGAAGTATTTGCTAAAAATTGTTATTCTTGAATTGAGGGAGAAATAAAGCAATTCTAAGTCCACTGAAATTGAACTGGTAAATAAAATGTTACTCTTATTAAACTCCTCTGTCTGAGGTTACATTGCATTTTATGCAGCGTCAAATTCAGTGCTTCAATAACATACTTTTATACTCCTCCAAAACTCCTAAGTTCTCTTAATTATTCTTGATTAACATGAAGTTATATGGGAACTCTGGAATTGAATCAGAGTTCAGTGGCTTCTGTAGACTCGACATTCTTCAGTGGGATCAAATAGGACTTGTGCTTACATCGATTTTTCATTCCCAAAATCCCAAGCATAAAAAATAAATGTTTGGGATTTATTTCGATTTGTATTGCTATTTTATTTTCTCTGATAATTTTAATCAATATTACCTCTCATCCAGATTCTACCAAGTGTTTATGTTCTGCCTCTTCTATTCTAGGTCAAAAAAGATTTTTCTTTTTCTTGACCTACAAAGGAAGATATATGATTATGTAGAATAGAAGCCACACTTGAAAGAGAAACAGGTTAAGTTACATGTGATTTGGATTGTAAGAGATTGTATCCTGTTGATCTCTACTTTGCCATGCACAGTCTTTATAGAGCCAGAATGTCTTGTTACAGCTTTATGGGTTTCTCTCTTCATAGCCAAAAGGAGACCTATGCAAAAAAAACAGAATATGAGAAAACAGAATTGTCAAGATCGTAATGTTTTCCACCAGATCAGACACCAATATAACCACTAAAAGGCACCTCTTAAATAATAAGGAAACAAATAAATATATGTGTGTATATATATATGTGTGTGTGTAAGTTAAGATGCAAGCAGCAAAAATAAAATTTAAATGCTGGATAACATTTTTATTCTTTACTTTAGACTTCAGATCATGAAAGTACAACAATAGAAAGGTCCTTCAATAAATAGAAACAAATGAGCTTTCCTTATCATGGAATTACTTAAAATCAGTCCTTCGTGTGAAGCTAATCCCTCAACAGATAAGACTGTGAATTCCCCCCCTCCCCTTCCTACATACTCACAGATGGGGTGCAACAGAAAGATGACAAATGCGTTGTGTTTGTCTGGATTAATGGGTATTATCATGTTAATGGATGTTTATGGTGCAGTTTGGGAGGTTCACGTAGTTGTCAAAAAGTGTTGGTGTTCTGGGCAGCTGAAGATTGTGCATGTGGTATGCAGTATTAGCCACCTTTTTATGCATATCATATATTTTTGGTCTGCTTAATGGGTCATAGCTAAACTGAAGTGTGGAAGTGTTGGCCTTACACTCAAATCTTTCACTACGTGTGACATGCAAAATACAAGAGTCTGACACTTGCCTGTCCACACATGCCTCATAATCCCAGGTCTACTTTGTTGCAATCACTTTTAAAATCTGACATATTGATCAGGAGTTTAACCTGTAACTACTATATGAGTAACTACTGCATACATATCAACTCCAGTTGGGGATGTTAGGTCAAACTTGTTGGCAAGGTGATCTTACAGCCAACCAGGGCAACTCCTGCCACTCATGTGAACTGATGCTCTTGGATTCATTTGGCAAGGAAAAGGTATATTGCAGCAACAGGGTATGGGAATAATGTGCCAAGTGGGGCAGGCCCTCGGGATAATGTCTCACCAAAGACGATACATGGAAAAACCTGCCGTTTATGAATCAAGAGACGTCAAAAACATAAAATCATACAGAAATAAATAAGCTTTTCATTTTTTTTATGTATTTATTTTAAAAATTGGGTTGGGGACAGGATGTGTAGTATGTTGCAGTTGTAAGTTTCTTATTTGGTTTTTGTGATTTTTGGTTGTGGTTTTTTTTTTATTTGGTTGGTTTGGGGGATTTTTTGGTGGTTTGTGTTTTGTTTTTTCTCTGTTGAAAGAGAAAATTTTCTTCTGCCCACAAGGCTTGTTTTCTTTTTACTTTCAAGATGTAGGCTTTAACTTGAGCTGATAGGCTTCTTTCATACCAGATACATATACAAAGGATTACATGTCAGACAGTCGTGGGTAAACTTCTGCTTAAAACCCAAAATGCTCATTTGAACACTAAAATGCATCATTTCCATGCAGTATTGAGGGAGTTGTTCTGCATAAACACACAGTTGTGTTGACACTCAATTTTTCTCTTAAAAGAAGAGGTATTTAAAATCTGTAATTGCCACAGAATATTCTACAAGAAATAATAGAATCTCCATTAATTAACACATTTATTGACTTAGTCTTAAAAAACGATGAAGTTCTGAAGTACAATAAGAATGCAGGAAATATTCTGCTTTATCAAATTCATAAGATTTCCGAGGTTTTATTTTCTAAATGTTGGGAAGTCAGATTTTCCTTTTAGAATATCATAATTTTGGGATGAAGACAGTGAAAATGGTCTTCTGAAATCAGTACCAGAGGGGATTTTAATGTACTGAAATAATGCTTGCCGTTTATTTGGTATTCCTCCACCATCCAGTATAAAATAATTCCTTCATGTCTTTTCTTTCCTTAAAAATTCACCAAGCGTATGTGGACCTCACAGATGCAGCTTTAATTGAAAGTAATGTCAAAAACAGTGTTTTGATCTGTTTCCTTTCTTTTGACATTTTCTGTTTTTGGAATGTGTTGAGTCTGTACGACCATTCTCTGTTCAGAAATTCATCTGGAAATTTACATATTTTAAAGGCTTCTTGCTCTATAATACAGCTGAGCATAATAGTGCAAGCTACACAGAAATTGAGGTGTGAAAGAGAAATTTCCCAATTTCAGTCCTTAACTGAAATATAAAAACAATTCTTCACCATCTGGGAATTACTATGCAAGTCTTTCTTCTGCATAGGCTTGCTAGAGGGATAAAGTTCATATGATCCAGCAATAGATAGGCTGTATCTGGCTTTAAAAAAAAAATAAAAAAATTTGTACATTCATTAATATACACTGCTATCATTGAAATGCACAGAATGTTTCATACATTCAGGAACAGACTGAAATACATTACAACTGAGCAAACCTCTAAATTTGTGAAATCAAATAAATTGCATATTATTCTCCAAGATGATAAAATCTATCTCTGACCAAGTAAGTAATGTACCTGATATAGAAAGGTGTAAATCCCACAGGAAATATTAGATATTAAGGATGCTCAGTGTTCTACTGGATTATGCCTCAAGAAAGACACAAGAAAAATAAAGTAGGATAGACATTCATAAAGCTTGTCCTTTTTTTATTTATTCCCTGCCTCAACAAGTAGAATCAAGAAAGATTCTAGTCTCAGAAAAAGGTTGTTGACTGTACAGAATTTTTCTCCAAATTAATTATGAAACCACCTACTGTTAAAATAAATTGAATCTAAAGTCAGTGTACATGTACTCTGTCATTTAAAGGTAGGACTAATTCTGACAGCTCAATACCAGATGTTGTGGCTGTGAGCACCTTTCAGCCTTTACTGGTCTATTTATTCTACAATAAAACTGCAACAACAGCAGGTATGTATAGTCCCCAGATCATGTTGGTAACATCCACTTTTATTACATGAATTCATTCCTTGCTAGTTACTGAACTACAAAAGATAGGAAGGAGGCAGTCTTACTGGCAGCTAAAATCTCAAAATGGTCAAAACTGAAATAAAGCACTTCTAACAACATTTATTTTGCATAGTCCAGCTGTAGGCATTGCACAAACAATTCGAAAAGCTCTTCTTGCAGAAGGAATAGCACTTGTATACAAAGCTCCATAGAAACAACTTGAGCTAGAAGTGCTAAGCATTAAAAAAAAAATAGCAGCATAAGCCTGTGTACACAAGTATTCATTTTCTAAGTGCATGTGTTCTGGTACATATAGGCACAGGGCTCAATTCCTTCTGCCTCTGTGAGTTCAGATGACTGAGGACACGTCCACCATAGCTCATGCTCAAATCCAAACTCTCTCGATGCTCAGAAACTGTAGGTACAAGATTAATCTATAATGTCAGTGACAGGTTGGGGATCAGGAGTCCAAGGATATAACTTGCTCTGTGGCCCAGCAACCTAAACTACAATACAAAGAGTGCCTTGATCTCTATGATCCTGCTTCTCATTTTGAACACAGTGACAGCTACACTTCCTTACCTCATTGGGCAGGGGTGTTTGGAAAAAGAGGGTTGCTTCTCACCACTTGCCAGCCTATTTGGGGCTGAATAAGAATATTTGAAAATCTAGTTGAAATAAGTTATTGTTCACATGAAAAAGTCCTTGGAGGCAATGAGAAATATTTATGTTCTGACAGTTAATTATGTGCTTTAAAAAATTGCAACTTTCAATTTTGTATTTTGCAGTGCTGCTTTCAATACTGTTAAATGTACAAGTTTAAGCATCAGAAGCAAAACAAAAAATATTGTTAAGTATTCTGAGTATTCTGTTCAATATACATTTTTTCCTCTATTTCAATGGAGGAGGAAGGGAGGGGTGGAAACGGATCCCTTTTTGCCCAAAACAAATAACTAAATTGAAAAATTCTATATTATTTAGGGTATATGCACTGTGCATTACAAGGGAAGCTCTTACTAAGATGTTAAGTACTATATAAGATATTTTAAAAAGTAGTATAGCACCTTCCTTTGAGATAGCTGCAACATCTGAGTTGATAGGTTGACTTTTTTTCTGGATGTAGAAGTTAAACCACTTCAGTGAGCAGCATTTTTGTGACCTTATTTGCTTTCTTGTTTGTGGGGTTTGGTTTTTTTTTTAATATATTTAGACATGCAGTATTTTACTTCCACCTGAGAAGCAAGTGGCTCACTCACCAGCTCTGTCCAGTGACTCTTTTCTGATTGTTGGCATGATCTTTCTGCTACACCACTAAGCTGTGACATCTGTGTGCCCTTGAACAAAACCTCCTCTTGCTTGAGCCAATCTGCTGTCCCACCACTGCTGTGCTACAAGGAGCACTGTAAAGGCTGCAATTCAGCCTGGGCTGCATTGAGAGATTAAGGACCAAAGGGATTGAGTGGGTCTTGACTAGCAGGTTCTAGCTTGTAATGGTTCACTGCAAAAATACCTTGTCTTGTCACTTGTCCGATGTGGCCTTGTGCATCAAAGTTGTTCCAGGTGTGAAGCTGTTCTCGTGGTGACCAAGGTTATTTGCAATAAGTTTGTTTACTTTATTTACAAAACAGCATTTTTCAGACCTGCGAGCACTAACACGGAATGGCATTGTGTGTATGTACGGATAATCACACTATGTTCTTGCAGTGCCTCTTTAGGAATGGTTTTCACGTGTAATCAGATGAGGCATATATCAGAAAAATGCCAATGGACTCCTGTAATGTCTTATACATGTTTTTAATAAAAAAAACAGAGGGTCTAATTTTGTTGCTGTTATGAGTCTCAGAGTGTAAGGCACTCTTCTGTTTTTCTTGATAAACAGGCCATTCACAGTCTCTGCCTTACACGAGCTACCATGACTTTGAATGCAGCCTCTCTACACTCTGGCTTTGCCTGTGGCTTATCTACCTCTAGGTAGAGTTCAGCATCCTGATCCTTATGTACCCTTCTGCTGCACATTTTCTGGGACACGTGTGTGCATGTGCACATGCATGCACACATGGGTGTGTAAGGGAGAGGGAGAGAGGAACACACTGCAATGAAAGGGAAAGACACTGCTATGATGTGTGGGGTGAGCAAACCAAGCAGGCTTAGGGAAAGCAGATTCTACATAGACATATATGCTTTTCACCCCCTCCATTTTTCCAGATGAGTGTTATTTTTCAATATTTTTTTGCACTAGCATAGGAGAAATCTTGTAATAAAATCATATCGCTGTTTCGTCCAAGGCAACTTTAGATGTTATCACAGTGATGTACTTTGTCATAGATTTATTGTTGTCGCATAATGTAGTTGAATAGAGTTATAACAATTGTACTCCAACAAAGTTTTAATACAAGATTTTGAAATTTTAACATTAAGCAATTTCCACAATGACAGACCATTACTACCTTCAAACTTCCAATGGCTAATCATATGACCTACTGCAAAAAATGCAATTTAACAGAATTTGTTATTATCTGTACAGCTTTATTGTTTTCTTTTTATTATATTCATAATCTGAAAATAATGTAAAACAGATATATGTCTGATCATGTAATGACCAATGGCATATTGTATCTTGTTTAGTAGGTGGCTTTCCTCCTGTCTTATTTGGGAATATATAGTTTAAAAAGATCCTTACCATCATTTTCTTAACAGGGATAATAAACAGAACAATTCTGAATAAAAGCTCATATCGGCTTCTTTCGTACCTTTTCTTTTCAGAAGGCTGCCTAAGGGTTTAAGCAATTTAGTTGTCTGACCCGCATGCTTTCTCTGCAGTCTGCAGTTCTTTTGTTTAACATTAGTATGTGGGCAAACAGCATTCAGAGCTGTGCAGAGCTTATCAGCCTGTGCTCAGTTGACCAGAACCCCATTCTGTGTATCTAAGAAGGGCCACGTTTAATGCTTCACAGTAGGAGCATCTGCAGTTTCCCAAAATGACTTGTTTATCAGATAAACTCTGTCCTTGCACTGACACATAGTGGCTCTTCAATATCATACTCTCCTGTACAGGAACTGAGCAAAACAGAGTATGCACAATGAATAACAAGTGAAATTCATGCACATGGTATGTTGACACAGGTACCCTACAACCGCCCAGAGTTTCTGTGCATCAGCTGAGTAATTACACAGGGAAACTTCCTCATTACCTTCTAAAAATGTTTTAGTTACTCATTCCCAATATATTTAGAGCACATGCTTCGAAGTCACTAAATGTTAATTAATTTGTTTATTTTGCTTGGAATTTAATTAGAAGTAGCAATAAGGGCCTGACTTCTACAGCACAGGCACAGAGAATCAGAGCAAATCCTGATGCTGAGATTTGTTATTTTTCCCTAGGTGTGACAGCCTCTGATGGTGCAGTTAAGACTCTCACTTTTGAGAAATTATGTTACCAAAGTAGTCCTTCACAGCCCTCTAACACAATTTTTACCCACTCTCTGCTCTACACTGATTGTTTTTTTTTTTTCCCAGGAGATCAATTAGACCCCTGGGCACTAAACTCATAAATATATTCTTTTAAGAATCATGAATTTTTTGTTTATAGCAAAGGCCTCACTAAATATTTTAGATATCATAGAGGTTAGCCACTGGTTTAGAAATAAAATGTTTATCAAAACACTATCATTTAAAACCAGGTAGAAACAGCAGCTTAGCGTGGGTGTTTGAAGCTCAAGATCCAGTGAGAGCAAAATGCTGTGAGTTCTTTTCAGACAGGTGCAGCTAGTCTTTCAAATTCTCCATCCAACTGAACAATGGACATCTTACAAAGTAAGTTGGCTTTGCAAGATTTCTGGACTGCTCTGGAGCCTTTCCTCAACATATGGTTGAAAATATCTATCTGACTGGTCACAGAAAGGGTAAGTACATGGGGTAAGAACCAGAGATTTGTATCCAAACCAATGTCATCCCCCTGCAATTCAGCCAAGTCTGTATTGTAGAATGATACAGTTGACTAATTATAATGATTTTATTATATGAAATTGATATTACACACAAATGGCAATGGTCCAGAAGGAGCCTGATAAAATTAATGTCCTTATCTGTACAATTAAGATTTTATGTATAAAGATGAGAATACAGTAAATCTATTAACTGTTACACTTTCTATACATACAATGGCTCAAAGCTGAAATGGTATGCTGGGAACAGAGGCTTATACCAGGCTTTCACCTTTCTTTCCCTCCCCTTCCCCCCTCATCAGTACATGCTGGCTGGTCAACTAGTCAGAGAAAAATTGTTAATGAGGGTTAAATGGAAGTTATCTATTAAATGTCATTCTAAGATCAAGACATCGGAGCTTTATTTTGAATGATGCCCATATTTTTTCTTTCCTTTATTTTTCAACCTTCTCCCTCCCCCACTTGAAAGAAAATATCCAGTGGATGCCTGGCAGCATCCTCTGATTGCTTGCTGTTTTCCTGACACTAAATCTACTGTGTCATATTCCTTGCATGGGCTGCAGATTTTGGCCTTTTCACCTGCTGTTTTGGTTGGCTTTAGATGCAAAAAGAAGAATATGAAAAGGAGAGGGGGAGGGAGGGAAGTTGGGAATGCAGGAAGAAAAAAAAAGGCAAATGTTTTTAGCGCCTTCATCTAGACATGTGTCCCCTCACTCTGTGACATGGCTGCTCCAATGTTGCCATGGTGAGGATTTCTAATCATCCCTACACATGACAGGCTCCTATTTGTCTGCACTCCCTTGGGTGTAAATTTCTAGGCTTAAAAAAAAAAAAAATCCATGTGAGCGTATCATCCGCCGTGCAGATGTTTCACTGCTTTAGAATATCAGGCAGCTGCTTGTGCCACCGTCGACAGCTAATTGGAGACTGCATCGCAGGAACAGAGGCGTAATTATGGCATAAATACACATCCTCTGGTGCATCATTGCATCTCTATTAACAGAAAATTTTAAACAGTGTTCAGAGTGTAATTAGTGTAGTTGATAAAGTTGTAAAACATGTAAATAAGGGAAATAGCAGGTACGTGGCCAATCCACTACCCAGCACTAGGGGATGCAGATTATTGCCTATTTAGAAATAATTAGCAAAGCTGCATTAGCAAAGCCTGTGTCCAACAGAAGCAATGCAAACATTTATTCTGGTAACAGCTCTTTCTGTGCTAGCCATGAAAATCTACTAATATTGGTAATTTAGCCCTCATTATAGAGGATAAAGCATGAAAAGAGCTCAGACATGAAATATGACAAGTAATATTAATTTTTATTCCAGAGGAAAGGATGCTTTCTCGGGTTGCATGCTGATTTCTCGGCAGGATCTCAGTAGTGTGTGAGTGAGCTCGTGGTTGAGGATGCGGCTCTGGAGCCGGCTCCCTGCTGGAGCTATACCCTGGGGTACCTGTGACAGGAGCTGATGAGGCATGCAGTGGTTAGTGCCCAGCTAAACCTTAGGTCACAGTTCAAAACGAGCACTCAGGCATTAAACTTCTCTCCTTATAGATCCAAGCCTTTAATTTTGTCCTCGACCTCATTCTTTACCACCCCCAAATGATTTTGCCAAATCACCTGTTTAGCCCCCAGCTGTCCTCCCCAAATGTGTAGCACACAGATGTGCTGTATGCACAGAGCTCTGAATCTGTGTATATACTTACTCTTCAGTTTTGTCTTGTGCCTTGGATGAGAACTGATGGCTTCACCTTCACTGTTTATGCTTTAGATTATGTTTTGTGAAGAACATTACCCTGTGACCATAAAACTAAATGCCAAAATTTTGACTTGCTTTACAGATGTATTTTCTAATGAAGAAAAATTTGAAAGCCAATTTGGCATGGGAGACACAGATAATTTTTTAAAAACAAGAGGATAAAAAGGGCCGTGTATTCTGGGCAGGAAAGAAAAAAAATTGTGGGATTTTTAGAACATCTACAATTTCTTCTTTTTTTAATTTTTATTTTCTTTCTACTGTGTGTAGAAGGAGAATGAATAAAATCTCCAGCTTATACTGTTGGCTAAGTTCTGCTGCATCCTTAATAAATGTGCATGTGTGTGTTTACGAGAGAGAGAGGAAAGGGGGAACAGGAGAATTCTGTTTGACAAGTGCCAGTGTTTTAAAAAGAAGTCAAAGAAAGATGTTAACTCTGGTGCAGGCAAATAAATTTCTCCACTTAGCCAGTGTTTCCTGAACATTTTCAAAATTCAGCTCTCACCACAGACTGCATAAAATCCTGCCAAATAAGGGCTGGATTTCATGTAATACAATACTTAAAAAAGAGAGAAAGAAAGAAAGAAAGAAGAGGGAAAAATGGTAGAGATGAAAAGAAGCTGGACAAGCTACCATCTGAAGTATTAAAATGTAAAATAAGCTTTAGAGTTGTAGCAGAGAAAAAAGTCTTTTACAGATCCAAAGAGAACACTCTGTATATTTTATCACCTGCAATAGCATGAAAATTGTGAAAACACTGAACTTGTTGATTGAAAAGGGTTTTTTTCCACACTTTAGTAGAGGTTCATTACTCATCCCAACATCCTATTTAGGTAAAATTACTAAACTAGGGAGTGAAGCTCAGTCAGTCTTTTGCCTGTTGTAGAGCCAAAAGCACACAAAAGCTCAAACAATATCCTCCTCATCTGCTCTAATGTGAGCATCCCATCGAGTTCTAGCATACTGAATTTTTACAGCCTTAGCATATATTTTCTGTGTTTAAGATTTATGGATTTATATGCAGATGTGTATTCCTCTAGCATGCAATAAGTAGATGGTTTATGCATATATACGCTTTATGGGTAAGCTGTTCCTATGTGATCAGGACACCTCGTTAGATGCACTGGTACTACTCTGCTTTCATGGAGTTCAGTGGGGCTTTCAGCGTGGACTTCCCTGGAAGAAGAGCTGGTCCAGCTTCTGCTGTTTTTCATAGTGCTAGCACTTTGTGGCTCTGTGTGAATCCTGCAGCATATTTGTATAGCTATACCCTTAAACAGATGATGTTGTAGTGTTTGTATGTGCATGTGTAAGTGTGTGCATATAGGCATTAATTTGAATATTTAGATAGGTGTGGATGTGATTATGAATGTTTAATAGTAATAGATTTTCTTGATAATATGATGGATCAGAAAAACCTGACAGTCTGCATGTTAACATATATTGTTATATGTATAATGAATACATATATCATAGACATACACATTTACATAAAACAGTCATTTTTAATTTATATGCTGAGTTAATGTTTCCTAAAAAAACCCAATCCTTTCTAATTCCTCCCCTCAGCTTCACTGCCATTATTTATCACAGTGTATTGCTTGGATGCATTTTTCCAGTTTGTTTGTGCTTTTTTTCTGAGTGCCTTGGACTCCCCTCAGAAGTCTTTTATTGCCCATCCACTAGAAAGGGGGAAGAGTAATCTTCTGCATCAGGAGAAGCCATCTCATTTCCCTCTTCTCTCTTTCTCTTCAAATTATATAAATAAAGTGCACATTGTTCGCAAGCCTGAATGAATTACAGTATTGCAAGCAGATCAGGATGGTCTGAACACAGGGTGGGTAGGGAGAGGTGTTTGGAGAAGGACAGAGATAGGCTTCTGTAAGTACAATATGTACAAGAGGGTCCTCAAATGGTTTTAGGCAGGTTAGAAGTTCATTACGGGATGACAGAGTCATTGCTCATTCTTTTTTATAGAAAATGACCTGGCAGGTCATCAGTAGCTGGGAGCGATTTCGATGTTTTCAGTTGTTTTTTGGTCAATTTAAGCCCTTATGTGCTATTGTTTGATATTAATAAATAGTGTCTAATGTTTCGATGACCTTTGTAATGGATGAGCACTATAGTATCAATTTGAAATAAAAGCATATTAACATATATTCTAACTAAATCAGCTTAATATAGTTCCTATGATCCAAATTTACTCCTCTGTAAATTAGTTTAAATCCATTAATTTTAGTTGGTGTCTATCACTAGACTAGTATGAAAAATGAATGCTAAGGTACGTAGCATTTCTTTTGCACTAAGCAGTGTCGGTAGTGAGACAGCAAAAGTAATATTTCTCCATTGTATCTTTGTAGCAATGTGTCCCACAGCAGCCCTGTAGGTTTTAACTGAGGAATAGCAGGCGTACTTATCTTGATGCATTGTTTGGTTTCTGCATTGTAGGGGAGACCTGAAGATGCTAAATTAGGGGTGCAAAGTAGCAGGGGTTGGTTAAACAAACCAACTTGCAGAGAATGAAAGTTGATCAATTAATTGGGCCAGGAGCAAAATAAAATCAGAGCTGAGTCTGGAGGCTGAAGAAATTGGGACCTTGTACATGACGAGTGCTTTCCCAAATCATTACAGCCACTTCATAGCTGGGAAGGCTACAATAGCGTAAACCCAAAGCTCTTCGAGTCTGGAGATACGAGGTTTGATGAAAAACCAGTAGCAGAAGAGAGGGTGGATGGGAAAAGCAATGAAAAAAAAGTGGTTGTGCTACTGTGGATGTCATAACCATTCACTTTTAGTTTTCTGCTCACTTATGTAATTCTGTGTTCTTGGTGGGTGAGTATTGAAATGAAATATTTTAACCATTTTGTATCTTAAAAATAAAGAGGATAATGTTTATGATGAATTTTCCTTTGAAGCTATTTAACTTCTTTTCTCAGTCCTTTCCCTGCATATACTTCTGCATATATTTTCAAGGGTGTAAAGCACATCAAGGGAGTGAATGAGCAGCAGGAGAGGCTGCAGCTCACAGCAGCTAAGTTGCCATTTGCAGGTAGTGTAGCTTGGTAAGAAGAGATTTGTGGAGGGAAATTGTTGATGCTGAAGACATGACTTTCTGCAGTGTATGCTCTGCAAAGTTTTTACTATGTTCTATTTCTCATCTGCTCTTGTGAACCCAACATCCAGTAAAAGTAGGAACAGTGAGTAAACTGTACGCTGCCAGTTTACTTGCAAAGTAGCACAGGCATTCTTAGACCTCCCCATGATGCAAACTGAAATGCAGTAAGTGGAAGAGTTAGGAGATTCACTTCAGAAGCACATTCCTGCTCTGAACTAAAGTGTTAGTACGGATGTTCCCCATGCCTGGTGGTCTCTGCTACTTGTCAGCTCTAGTACATGCATTGTGTCTCAGCAAACATAATGCTTTCTGATTGTTGGATAATTGCTGTTTCTATGAACATGATTCCTTTGTCAACAGTTTTTGCTTGCTTATCCTGGTCAATGCAAATGGTTTTGAGAGGAATTAAAATCGTTTGTGATTCTGAATAGATGACTTTCTGTCTTGGTTTCACTTTACGGTCCTAATAAGAAAAAATAGGATAAAGCAATGAAAAGGGCATAAGTAAAAATTACATTTTACTGAAATATTATTGAAAAGAGCACTTTTCTATATCACTATATGTATTTAAGGCAGATCAACAAACACCGAACATGGGAAAACCAAGTTTTGTAAGATACTAGTCCTGATTTCCTTTACTAAAGAGAGGGCACCAGAGAAAAAGGGGGCACTTGATTATAGTAGCAAGGTCACACGTGGGCTCTAGAGCATTTGTTACTGTTATTAAAATGGCATGTTCCTCCCACATTGACAGGTTTGCTTGCTAGCGTAGGCAACATCAATATTAATTTTGCAAATGTTTATCTCATGCAATGTATATGATTAAGACTTGTTTGGATTTTTTGTGCTGATTAAACCGAGACCTTTCTATGCCAACAGCCCTGTGGCATTGAGTTACTGCAAGAAAAACAACGTGTGACAATGTTAGGGGAACACAGCTGAGCATACATACTTTCTCTGTTGCACTTGGTTTTCTCAAAATTTTTTTTCCCTCTATTTTTATTTCCACTGATAGAGCCACACACAAAACCAGATTTGGATTATCAAATGTCAATAGTATATTTTCATTTACTGAGTCTGTAAGCGACATGCCATTTACGGCATCTTTGGAATAGTGTCTATTTCTTTAACTTGCACATTCTGTGAGGTGGTAGATGTTTCCCCCTTGTCTGGTAGCATTAAAATTGCACTTTTAGACTCATGTGAAAATGCTGTGAAACGCTCACTTTTAGTCAAGTTTCATTTTATGCTGAAAATAACGGATGGAATTCACGGGTTTCTCAAAATATTAGTTCTTAGGTGTCTTGGTAAATGGAAACTGCAGTTCTTAGATGAGACTCCCTCTTTGTAAAAGTGTTCATTGAAATTGATGAGAACTGACCTTGATTTCATGGCATAGTCATTACCCTCTGGTAATCTAGAGATGTGAAAGGATTTGGGAGGAAGGAACTGTTTCCCACTTTTATACATGTCACACTGCTGCAGCATAGATGAATCAGTAGCCAAGAAAAACATTTTACTACTTGCCTGCTGAAGTGATATAAATTAATTTGTTTTACCCTTTTTGCCAAACAAATCATGAAAAGGCATGACTGTCAGCTATGATGAAGACCAACTGTTCTCAGATGCTCTTGAGTGTACACAAATGCTTTGTCGTTCAACTAAGCCATTACCATAACCTAATCCTTTGTATTTTTGAGCTCTTTGCAGATAATGACTTACTTCAGTTTGAGGAAAATTGTGCAATAGCCACTGCATGGGACTGAAAGGGAAATTTGGAGTCCTATACCTTAGTCTGGCTTGTAGTCTGGGCCTTAATTTATTTGTCTGCAAGAATTTCACTTCTCATATATTTAGTGTTTGTCAAGCATGTTAAAATTCTTAAACTTGAAAGCGAAGTATGACTGCCAATTCATTATTATTCTTAATACTATTATTATTCAGGTTTCACAAAGTTAACTGTGACCTAATTTTGGAATGTTTTACTAGTTTTTATGGATCGTGTTTTTGTAAGTAAAGTCTTGCTTGGGTTTCTGTCTCTCTCTTTAGTTACAAATAGTACCCAGTACTCTGCATTAGTTATGATCATTAGAAAAATAACTGATGAACTTATTAATCTCAACAGTTGCTGCACATGCCCATTTTTTTTTACCCCAGTTCTGTATAAATACACAGTGTGTGCATATTTTCAGCAACTGGACATTTTTATTTAGTAATGTGGAAAAACTACCCTGCACTGCAGGTCCAATGGGTAAAGAAAGTAAAATCACAAGACATGTGAAAACATGGTAATATCTCTAACACTTGTAAGCATGAGCCCTGCGTGTACATAGGTATGAGTGCAATTTTTAATTTAAACTCCCCAAATCATTGATTTTTGCCCGCTGCAAGAGCTCCTGTGTGTCAGTCCATCTATCAAAGTGCTGTGTGAGCGGCCGGTTGTGTGATGCCCACCATGTGCTGTAACTGGGGCAGGCACCTAAACTGACTCTGGGATTACAGCTGGTGTTTTAGGGCCCATTGTAACAGAAATTGTAAGATCAACAGAGCAAAATAAGTATATCTCTTCAAATGGCTTTTCATGTTTACTATTCAGGTTGTTTTCCTGGTAGAGTTCGTGTTAAACTTTGCCTGTAAAGAATTCAGACCTGCCTAATATTATTGCAGCTCTACTATCAGAAAAGCTATGCTGTGATTGCTCATGAAGCTTGTTGCACGAGGAGTACTTTTCCTGGTTCTGCATCTTTTCACGGCTTTATGCTCTATTCAAAGTAAAAGCCTCTTATCCGCCGCCAAAGGGCCTGGTATTATTTTGACCATTACAACAGGTTGTCACACAATATAGAGAAAGTAATATAAGGGAACTGAAATTTTACTGGGCGTTAGGACAGGTGATTAAGGTTAGCTTGTGCCCATTAGTACGGGTTTCACTGTAGCAGTAATCTAACCCAGATACAGTCCCTTTCATGTACAGGATCCCAGAGTGCTATGCAAACCTATCAAATTGCTGTGAAAAACTGCATGGTGATCACTTCATACATGCCTGGAGTGAAAGGCAGCAGCTGTTCGACAGCATACAGTAATATTCCCAAACCCTTTAGAAAAGGCAGTCATGAATTCTAAGAAAATCAAAGACAATTTTTTTCAAAACTGGGTGTATTAAAGTTATCTGCTAAAATACCTTTTTGGCAGCTAAATTCCAGTAGGTGTGCCTGGCTTTCACAGGTGAAAAGGGCTGGCATCTAACCTGGAATCCGCAAGAGCTGCAGGAAGATCAGTATTTCAGAAAAAAAACAGGATCCTGGCATCCTGAAATTCTGATCTCAATGCTGCTAATAACCTTTAACATGACATAATATTCTTCATAAGATAATTCAGATAACACATTCTGAAAGTTTTAACCTTTGTGTGAAGTTAACATGTTCTTTCATGCCTTTGTGGAGTTCTTATTAACACTGAAAGCAGCTTTGCCCCAGAAAATACAAGAGGAACAAAAATCCCCTTGGAATATGGTTTCACGGGGCTCCCACTTGAAAGGAAAAATGATAATGGGGAAGAAAAGCGTATTTTTCTCCTCAGATCAAATTACATTATGGAATAATAGCAAAATTTTGTTTGGTACTTTGGTTTGATGTTGAAAAAAGCTGAACAGTGCAAGGAAATAAAAGTCCATGTTTGTTACCTATCCCCGCTAGAGTTGGTGATTCCTCTGTTACCTGGTAAGACTGCTGGTCACATGGTGCATCCAGCTGGAGGAACAAATGGGTCTGTTCTTTGGGCTTTCTGAGGGGATTTGAACAAACAACCTCCAGTGTCTCAAGAAAGTGCCATAGGCATAGGTATAGGTTATTTTCTCTCTACTGATGAAGTCCCACTTTGAATCAGAGAGAGAGTGAAATTTTTCACTTTATCAGTTAAGCAGAGGAAGAAATTTAATACTAGATCTGCTTTGTCTAGATGCAGGACTTCTACCACAGTATCTCCTTTCATTGCAACAACATTTTCTAAGGCTAACCTGCTTTTCCAAGACTGTTTAAAAGTGCCTAAAAGCTAAGCATTTTGGAAGTGTCATGTCAAACTTTGCTTTCCACTTCAAGCATTTTTGTCTATTTAATCATTTCATCATTCTTAAAAAACCCACGGTCATTTCTGTTTCAGC
The DNA here is from genome assembly GCA_013390005.1 of Calyptomena viridis. Taxonomy (NCBI): domain Eukaryota; kingdom Metazoa; phylum Chordata; class Aves; order Passeriformes; family Eurylaimidae; genus Calyptomena; species Calyptomena viridis. The sequence continues at coordinate 124,670 of WEIV01019641.1, read as the reverse complement.
AGAAGAAATTCATCAGTTCAGCCTAAACCCAGGAGTAATTCTGGTTGCCCCAACCAAAGGGAGAGCTGAACTCTCTCAGCCCTACATCTAGACGTACATCTTTGAGGGTCCAGCTATTTTAGGTCTCAAAGAGTCTGAGTTCCTCACCTGAGGATGGGAGACCATGCGTAAAATGATATAGACCTGGTGTGCAGGGGGAGAAAGAGAATGTGTACCGGACTGCCGGGAGCTATTCATCGTAAAGTTTAGCTGTCTCTGCCTGACTAATGATAACTAAGGGACAGTCTAATCTGAAATGTGCACTGGTGTATGTCTTGAAAAACACACTACACTGAAGGAGTGCATTTATCAATATATTCTTTACTGTTCACCCTACCTTTGGTCCATGTCCAGCTTACTTTGTGAAAAGATCTAACTAATAAAGATCTGAATATAATTAGTCTGGAATTAGTGGAATAGTTACAGAGCAGGGGACCAGTTAATGGCCTGGTTGACTGATTTATCTTCCTGCAAAATCAATTTTGAGCTCTTCTTATTAACAAAATGTTCACTTGTAATCAGTAATAACCTAGTGCCAGTAATATAGTAGTTGAAAGACTATTTTGTAGGCAAAAATAAGCTGTAAACATAAGATGTAAATAAAGTTTGCCCTTAATAATTGATTAGTGGATGATGACAGAAATACACCTTACACACTAAATATTATGACTGACAAAGCAAGATAGTTGTCTTCTGTCAATATATCAGTTAATTTTTCAGGCAGTTAGTGTTTTCAGAAAGAACTTTCTTTGTACCAAAATAATTAATAATCCTCTTTGACACATTTTTAGCACAATATTTAATAACGAAGGAGAGTATCAAAGTATCATTATGTGTATTTCTACATGTATGACTCAGTTTAGCTTTCTTGTAAAAATTCAGATGTACAGCATTCATAGCACTGTGAAATATTTTGTCAGGGACACACTTTAACAAACATTTTACCACCCAGAAATTCAGCTGTAATTCCTGGAGAATATTAACACACAGGCTTTATTCTCAAGCCTGGGAGAGTGTCATCCTGACCCCTGTTTACTGCTATTAAACATAGAAGGTTTACTTTGAAGCATTCATTTAAGGAAGTGAGTTATTATTCCTTTGCTTGACCTTAGCCTATGGAGTATATATCATGAGGTTCCATAAGACCATCATGCATGACAAAATTGGTCTAGCAAAAGATAAAGCTAAAAACAATCTTAAAATATTTTAAAAAATCAAGGAGAGACATCAATGCTTATATGCTTATTCCCTGTCTGCTAAATAAGCATCTATATATACTGAAAAAAAATATTTAAAACTCGCCTTGTATTAATCCCTAATACAAGTACCTTGCAATGAATCCTGTTGTTGAAGTTAACATTATGTGAGCTATTGCTTATATTTATTACTGGGAAAACATTATTTTTAAAAGCATATGAAAAAAATAGTTTTCAAGCTGTTTCCTTAATGAACTGGAAATAGTAACCCTGTCAAATGTAATATAAAAATAGTGTTATAAGCCTATGGCATCTATTTATTACTGGAGAACAAAAGCCTTCATCCATTTCCTTTAGAGAATGACATTTTTGTAATTCGCTGCCCATTTCATTTGTTCTAAAAGGACTTCGTAGGTTGACAAATATCCTACAGAAATGGCTTCTGATGCTTGATAGGATAATGTGCAGCCCCTTAGGACAAGGGCAAAGGCAGCAAACTTATCATCCTTTAGTTTAGCTTAGTATGGGTCAGTAACAGCGCCAGGGGTGACAGAAGATGTTAAAGTGTGGGAAGCAAGAACTAAGAGCTGTAGGAGGGTAGTTTTTATAGTTTATCCTTTCTTTCACCATGACGCTGCAGAGACAGCTTGAATCGCGTTGTTGATTTGGTTCACTGCACGCCACACTAACTGCTCCAGTAGGAGGGAAAAAAACACTTACGGGTCATTTTCCCCAATAGTGTGTGACATTTCAGCACTTATCCTATAGGAGGAGGAGACACATGTTTTATATTTTAGCTTGAAGTTCATATTTTAAAGATGCATTATCACACTTGGAGGTCTGGTGTGATAAATTTGAAGATTATTGTAGTCCTACCAATGTGAGGATTTTGGAGGAGAAAGTGTTCCGCATGTTTAATTGTCCTCTACATTTTGTTCCAATTTTTTCTTTTTTCCCGACAAGGCAGGGTAAGGATGAGCATTTGTCTCCTGTGGAGTGCACATTTTAAAAACAACAAACTAGACTTTAAAACTGTGATGATGGCTTTCATTCATCAAGAGCTGAAATCCATTTTGGAAGTGTCATTTTAAAAATGTGTTTAACAGAGTTAGGTCTTCCTCAGTGGTGGATGATTACTCCTCAGTCGTAGATCTTGTAAACTTTGTGCTGATCTAGTGAGACATTCCATGCAACGATTTTCTGCTAAAGCCAATTGGAGTGACTGAACATAATGAACAAAATCATGTCCTCTTTCTAAAACTTGCAGCTAGTCTTATACTAACTAGTCTGCTTACCCCTGCAAAACATTTTTTCCACCGTCAGGTTCCCTAGTTTCTGTTCTGTACACTGAAGTCATAAAAATCATACTTTTATTCCCCGATTAAAAAAAGGAGTTTTCACAAACTGCATCCAAATGCAATTATATTCATAAGAAAAATCTCATACTCCAGTAAATCGATTCTGATTGCATTGGATTAGGATGTATGGAATTATAAAGTGCTGTGAACCTAAGTGGCTTGAGTTCAAACCAGATTTTTGTACTTTGGTTTGCAGATATTAGAAAAAAGCCAATCTCAGCCAGTTTACTTGCCACGTCAAATATGCTTTGCTTAAATTAAAAAAAAAAAAGAGATAACAGTAACTAAGCCTAAAAAAATTTTACACATGGACATCTTTGCAGCTTTTCTCTGATGTAGTCTTTTCAATTTCCCTTAGAGATTTTTTCAGAAATAACTTAAACTCTAGGGTTCTGTGTCATTTGAACCTTGGCAGGATGCAATCTACTGTCAAAATACCTGGAGTTCTTCCTGGAGGTGTGGGACTTGAGGTGCTCTCAAAAAGTCTGTTCTGATTGATTGTGCTTTAAGTTTGTAAGTACCAGGAGTACCTCTGATAGTGAGATGTAGGTTTCTAAATCAAAAACCAACTTGTGAAGATTTATATTAACTCTTTTTTTATTTTTTTAATGGCTTTTTGCTGAAGGGAAGATTTTTTGGTAACTCAGGCATGAGGGCTGGGGGATGACTTGGTTTTTGATTTTTTTCACACACTGTTGTGGAGCAAAATTGAGGTAACACTTTAACCCACACAGTCAAGGTTCAGACTACAGATTTGTGAATATTTTGTACACTTGTAACAAACCTTTCATAAAAGTAACAAAAAAATTTTATATTTCTACTGCAACAAATAGATTTGTTCCAGAGGTCTGCCAATAACCATTCTGTAAGTGCAACCCTCAAGTAAAGCTTGGGAATGCTCCTTGCCTGCACAAGACACGCCCACTACATATTAATTACAGAAGCTGTCTTTGCTGCAATAGCCATTCAGGTTGGATCAGACCTGTTTTACAAAGAAAGTGGAATAATTTGTTGGTGTAATGTATGATCTGAATTAATGTATTTTTAAGAATCAAATTATCCTGGTGTGAGAGCCCCTGAAGGGACTGATATAGTGGAGAAGGACTGAAAGTTTTGACATGGTTTAATGAGCTGTATGCTAACTCCACCTGAGTAATTAACGAGCTTGACAGTCCTTTTGAACAGTGAAAGTCTCTGTAAAGATGTTTAATGCTCTCAGTATCAGCAGTGCAAAAGCCAAGACAGAGGCAGACCTGACTAGGGATTTTTTTGTCAAAGGAGTTTTGACTGCATATTTTTTCACTTTATGAATGATTAAGGCAAATACTTTCAGAAGCAGTAGCTAATTTTTCAGTAACTCTATTTTTGAGTACTCAATTGCATATTGCTTTCCCACAAGTTGCAGAGATATCAGCTTCCCATTCTTAAAAATGAAAATACAGATGCAAAGTGGACCCATCCAACACAACCATGTGCAAACACTCTTCTTGGAGTAAAAGATAAATGATTCTGTGGCAATGAATTTCAATTCATGCTTTGTTGTAATTGTTAATATGTACTAATATGCATATAATCTTATAAATCATTCTTTAAGAATCAAAAGAAATTTAGAATTAGTTTTGTCCCTAGAAACAATGAGAAGATAATATGATTAAATGCAGAGGCCTCAGCACTACTAAAATTTTTCTCAATCAAATAAATACCATGAAATGGCAGAGTACAAATAACGTAATAATTTTAACAAATTCCAGACTTTGACAGACCATTAACAACTGACCAATGTGAAAGCCAAGGTCCCTCAAAATTGCCCATCTTGTAGGTAGCGTAGTCCTGATCAGTTCTTTTCCATGCCAATGAAATGAGACGTGATGAAAGGTGAAGCCTTTCAGCTGCATAAGATATAGAGATAAACATTAAGAAGTGCCTGTTATTTTTTTCTCCTATTTTTCTCTTTTCCCTTAACTTCTGCAATCTGAAATTCTTGTTTAGTTGTATTCATATATCATGTAAATCTGTGCATGTTGATGGCTGTAAGTTTTCTGCTTAACAGATTTTACTCCTTACTATGCCTGTCACTGGTTTAAGCAATCTGTATGTAATTGATTTCTTCAGTAAAACAGATAACATTTGCTTAAAGCTCCTCTGATGGCTTTACAGCCTCTACATTAGCAACAGCACTTCCATTTCCACTGGCATTCTAGTAAAATATAATTATTATATATCCATCACAGACAAAAAGGTGAAAATTGAGCAGGGATAGTCAGTGTTGCATTTTCCCTGAGTTCAGCACTGCTCAAGCAGCAGATTGCTCAGCCCTTATTGTGGTCATACTAAATGACTGCTAATGTCATCCCTCGTTTAATATCAGAACCAATGATATTTGTGACTCAGAGGTAAATAGGTCTTTAATTGCCTTGCAGGTAAATTGACTTATTTTTAACTTCGGCAGAAACTTTTCTCTAAGCGTAAATAAATAAGGAAATAAGGATTTATTTTGTACAATATAAAATAATGACTTCTACATGTTCTACTTCAGATAATTAAAGAAAACAAAATATAAAGCCATCCCTCAGGACAAAACGTTTTTGCCTAGAAAGGACATAAGAAAGGGAAAATAAGACAGATGCATGTAGGAACTTAATTGTAGCATACTGAGAAGACTCAAGGGACTGCAATGTGGCCTCTCTCCTCTTTTATCCAGTGTTCTGTGGATTGCAATTAGGCATCAGAGTAGTGGACAGTGGATGTTTCCTACTGAGCAAGGAAAGGCTGCACACTAGATTTTTAAGT
>WEIV01019641.1:79099-102429 GCA_013390005.1 Calyptomena viridis | reverse complement strand
CAAAAACCTTGTCTCGCTATTATCTGTTGGCTCTAAATTATTTTATATGGCAGAGCAGGAAGAATTTCTCAAATGTAATGATTTCTTTAGGGTTAACCTTAATTAATCGATTAATTAATTAATTATTAATTAGTTTATTTCTGCCTTCAGGTCATATATTAATGATATGCTTCTTGACTATTTTTTTCAAAAGGCTCTAATTCCAAAATATTTGTCCAACACAATAAAAATAAAAAAAAAATCAAGGGATCTTCTCTGCAGTGTTGCTATTCAAAGAAATTTGTTGTATATTTGGTGCACTGGAAATATTTTTTTAAAGTGAAAAAGTTACTCCTGTCGTTTCAAAAGGTCAGTACTGATGTTCATTTACCTGCTATGTTGGTGTTGATCAAATGAGTCCTCCCTGCATGCTGAGAGCAGATCCAAGTGTCAGCTGAACTGTAGTAACTGTTGCACATATTCCATCCTTGTACATTATGTCTCCCTTCCTCAGAATGGCAACCAAGCAAAAAGTCCATTCTATGCAAAGAAATACAGGACCAAGCTCAGAGATGCCCAGCATGTAGATGGTAAAGAATTTCACTAGTGTTTCCTTTATAATTAGCATTTTATAAATTGGCTCACTTCTTATCCCCTAGCAATTGATCTTAATTATTTGATGGAGACTGTGGTAAATCAAAGGTAAAATGCAGCTGTTGTTCTGGAGGATATTTGAAGTGAATCCTAACATTTGGTTGATTAAAAGCCTCAGACTTCTGTGAAAGTTTCTGCAAAATATAAATGAGAAGCATGGGCAAGACAGGTTAGTCCTTCAGTTTACAGATCAGCTACCAATAAGAAACATCTAAATATGAAGCTGAATTTCAGTGCAAATTGGTACACAGTCTCCTTGACTGCCAAGAAACTGCATTGATTAGCAATACCTGTTGAGTCCACACATGCATGAGATCTCTGTTTATCACAGCAGGGAGATTTTTTATGTATGTACTACAACTGAGTGAGCTCTGGGGGCTAGGAAAAAAAACAATCACCTGCAGTTATCTCTCTTGTTTTATTCAAAGCCAGGCTCAGTGGCTACTTAGAATTGATGGGTGCAGTTGGAGTTCCCTCAAAATTAGGGGCTGAGCTCAGTTTCTTTCCTTGCAACATTTCCATTAATCTGTAAGCATCAGCTTTTCTTGAACTAGGGGATACAGTCCTTTTGTGCTAAACTCATAGAAAGTTAAAAACAGTCCCGAGAGAACACACATTTCAGGTTCATAGCAACACGAGACAAAGTTCAGTGCTTCAGCTAATGACTGGAACACTAGCACTTAGAAGCCATTCTGCCTTCTAGTTTGTGGCCAGAACTATAACTACACAATGAGTTACCTTTCCTAAGCAAATGCCACCCTTTAGTCTGTAACTTTGTGGAAATATTTAGTCTTAGTAGCTCAAGGTATACCCTTCAAAGTGTTGAGCACCTCTGTTAGAATTTCCATTGTCATCCATGAAAATTGCAGGTTTGATCCCACTATGGAATAAATGTCTAAATGTGGATGTGGGAATTAATTTGATCCCTCCTTTCATGAATTTTTTTTTTCACTTGTCCCACCTTAATTTTTTAACAAGACGTAATTGATTGATGCATTGACCTTCCTCCTTCCCTATTTATTCACTCTCTGCTGTTTACTAACATTCATTTTCTGATAACACTTGAAAGATGGAAACTGTTTTCAATCCTATTTCTGAAACAGAGCCTGAAGTGTTCTTTGCTTTATCAGAGGAACATGCATTTCTTACTATTCTGAAGGTATAATTCTGAGCAATTAAGCCAAGTAAAATCAAAACACTCTACTAGCAAGCTGTGAGAGGCTGTGGATGAGAAAGAGGTTCTGGACTTCTGAATATTTGATGCTGTCACTTCTGAAGGGCAGTGGTGCAGTAGCCTCAGAAATTTTCCTGTCAATAGGAGGCATTTGAGTAAGTTCTTGGTCCAAGAGCTTCGTCTCAGAGAAAGAAGAAGTGGTTTCGGTAATATATTATCTTTTCTGATTACAACATATCCCCATGCGAAGGAGAGAGAAGGAGATCAATTCCTTTTCCATTATGTTATTTATGGCATTCACGTATCCTAAAAGTAGTTTGGACAGAATTTGATTCTCATGCAAAGCTACATTAGAGAAATACTAAAAAAAATCTACCTAGTTCCTGTTACCCATTTGCAATCCTTTTATTCTCCTTTGTCACAAGACAATACTAAATAGACATGATTGCATAAAATATAAATCTCTAAAATATGAGAATTTTATACATTCTGTAAGAATTCCCATAAATGATAAGAATCTCCAAAGCAGGTGACCATTTTCTTAAAAAAATGATGCCTTACAACATTTCAGAGATGTAATTAAGAAAATTACTTTTAATATTGATGCAAAAACTGAGGGCAGAGTAGATCATCCAGGTTTTTAGGACCATAACAGAGAATATATACAGAGAATGGCAGAGTACTTACACACCTAGGCTGATGATGCAGCAGACTCGACCCTAGTGTGTCCTCCTGGCAGCTTTGACCACACTGTTAGTCCCATTCCCTTTCAAAAAGCAAATTCAGAAATCATTAGAATCTGATTAAATGCTGTGCTGGCTCACAGCCTCGTTTAAGATAGCATTGTTGGATTGAATCATGTGGATGTGGCCATACATTCTTACATGTGTACACATGTGCACATGCATGCATCTGCACACAAACATACACATAGGGACAAGGAGCAGACCTTGCAGCATCCTAAGGAAGTAAAGATCTATTCCAAATCCTTCCAAAACTGGCAACATCCTTTCTGCTTTCAGTTGGTATTTCTAGGCTGTCAGCCCATTTATTTACCCCCTCAGTATGTGCTGTCACTCCTGATCACTTACCCACAAAGTGCTTCCAGAAATATGTTTACAGAAGAACCTCATTCTGACTTTCATATTAGTGCAAATTAGTGGGAGTACTTCCCTTGGAAGTGCTCTTGGGAGCCATTTTGGAAAGCTCTTGTTATTTGCTTACTACTGTAAATTAATCCCAAATGTTTGTATATTATTCATGAACCTAAAACTCAAACAAGCCTTCTCTCCCTATCTCTGTGTTTATATAGTTTCCATGCCCAGTTAAACTGAACAAAAATAATATCTGGGTTGTGGTCCCACTCATTCATTACTGCATAAGGGTATAGGTTAACTTTGGTTAAGAGCGGGGCACATTGTTTTCACTCAGTAAATGTGAGATATTTTCGTCTATCTTTAAACATAGGAAAGATATGCCAGTTATGGCAGGACAGGTGTATGACCACAGGCAACTTGTTCACTGGGTGTTCACAGTCTTGGTAACTTTCTCTTGTGTAGTGCTCATCAGCCACACTGTTAGAGAATTAAATGTAGGCACAGGTAAATAAGGTAAATATTTAAATAGGTGGCTTTGACAGTGTGGCACAGAGTAAATTGCTTTTTTTTAGAGGGAATCAAAATCCTGAGAGCAAAATTTTGGTAAGAATATGCACAAATTTTGCTGCAAAATCTGAGCCACTCTGCAAGAATATGCAAGAATATATCCCTTAAAATGAGTACTCTGTTTCTGAGTTGTCATCAAAGGGAAAAAAGAACCTTTGCACTATAGTGCTTTATAGTGATCGGTACACATAGAATTTAAACTGAAAGTCTGCGGAGTTTTTAAAATTTGGTTTGCTTCAGCAAGATGAATTGCACAGGAAGAAGAGAGTGTATGCGCTGCATCATTCTGACAAAAGTTCTGGTGGAAGTAATGCCATTACTAAATGAGAAACTAAATAGAAATGTTCAATAAAACATGTGTGCATCTGCACAATAGAATAGTCCTTATATTTTACATTGAGCTACCTCAGGGTCATGGAAGGTGTTTTATTAGCACAGTCAACAATAATAGCATGATTTTTATTAGTAGGAAAAGATAGAGTGAGAGACTACTAATTATTTTTCAGCCTGAGGGGCATTTTCCCTGAAACGACTGTTAATTTGATCATTGTCGTGCAGTTCACAGATTTACATGAACTTCTTTCAGTACGACACATGGCTAAGAACTAGACTAAAAATGTTGCTTTATTAATGGTTTTCAGCGAATGTATTAGAAAGTGCTAACCATGTGGGTATAGAGATGATATTGATAGTACTTAGAAGGCTGAATCTTTTTGGAAGTAGCTAGCCCAAAGCCCTTTCTGTGTGATATTTTTTGTACATACAGCGAGATATTAAGCCTACAAGAATGAAATAAAATCCCAATGAAATGAGAATCTGTTGGTGATGCCTTAGATCTATGTTCAGTGATGTTGCTGGAGGGCTTTTTGTGGGTTATTTTTTTTTCTTTTTTTTTTTTTTTAACTGATCTGGCAGGTCTAGGAGCCAATTACTTTTTAGGAAATTATTTAGTCAATCCATATGGTTTAGATGTTTATGTATGTATGTGCGCATGTATAAATATAAACACGCTCTTAATGAATTTTCTACTATAAGTGACAAAAAATCCTGGGAATACATTCCATGTTTTAGCATTTCAAAACACTCTGTCATTTTTCTTACTTCGGCTGTCTCATCTCCTTTTCAACCGACATACACACATCCTTTCAATCCTGAGGAGACTCATATATGCAGTCTGAAAGGCCTTTAGTTTAGATTAAGAGAAACTGCAAGATGAAAGGGAACAAAAACAGAGTCTCCAGAAGGACAAATAGTTTGCATCTCCTTTGTCACACGCTGCCTTCACTTTTCCTTACAGAGTGATAGCTTCCCTTGCTGGTGGGGACTTTTTAGAAGTGTAAAACTTTAGTGTGCAGCCATCAGTCACTATTGATGTGTGCAACTGTCCAGTGTGCAGACCAGCAGGATGCATTGCACAGCTGCAACTTTCATCCTGCTGTGTCAGGCTCCAGCATGTGGTTGGTACAAGTGCAGTACTCTCACATGGTCATATCAAAATTACTCAAGTTTCAACCTGAATAATTTAATTTCTTAAAATTTATTTTCATGGCAAATATGGTAGAAGAATGGACAGCAGGAAGTTCCAGTAAGATGTCAGATTATTTCCTCACTTTTCTCTCAAGATCGTATGTATTTAGTGGATATTCACCTTCTTGCACTTGGGAGAGCAGTAGCACCAGTGTAGGTGTTGTGTCTTCTGAAGACACTGTTTTTGTTGTCTTCCATCTTGCAGTTTCTCTTAATCTAAACTAAAGGGGGTGTGAGAACATTTTTTCCATGCTTAATGGTGTAGATTGCTAACTACTCCTCCCCTTTCCTCCAATACCTCCAAGATCTGTTTAGCTGATGTAGATAACTACCCTCTTTTTGTCTGCTTTGAGGTCCCAGTTTTGTTCCTGCCTGCCTCCAATCACTGTCTGCTCATCTACACACAGTAACATTTCCTAGTCATGGTTCAGCAGGACTTATTAGATACTAATTTCCTCTTGCAGCAGCAAGAGGCGGAAGTTTTGTTGGTTTTTTTTTCTGTCTAGATTTGGTGAGGAAAAGGAATACAATTATGCAAAATAATAATCCTAACAGAAAACGTTTTACAGAGGCAGTTAGTTTTTCAATGATATTGTGTATCTGTGAGTTCCTACAAGAAATTTTACCTGGATTTGTAAAATCTTTAACTGAGATACCCAAGGTATTATAATTTACTATGAAATAGATAGCCAGGTCTCAGCTTCTAATGCATGGATATCAGAAAGCTGCCCTAAACCTCTTTCTGGAAATGTACTCAGGGACAGAGAAACTGCAACAGGCAGAAAGCCAAAGGATAAGCTATTGTTCCCCTGCTGCAGGAGCAAATAACACAGGTTATCCCCTGAAGTGAAGGAAAAAGCAATAGCCCAAAACTGCCAGGACAGCACAAAGAGGCAGCGCCCATCCTAATAGTTCCAGATATTTACTACCACCTTTATTTTGCCATGGCTCTTACTTTTGAACAATCAAGGTGATGAAAACATGATTTGGAGTTGCCTTTTTTCCATCTCCTTTTCTGCCCTAAATTAACTTTTGTCATAGGTGAGAATTTTGGTTTGGCATATTTTAAAGTTCATTGTGGGTACCCACAGCTACCTATCTGCATTTTATACAGATTTAATCTGATGCCTTAACCATCAGACTGAGATGGAACAGCCTTCACAGGTACCTTTTTGCTGAGAAAAAATGACAGACTGTTGGTTGGAATGATTGGTAATCATTAAGCTTTCTAACATTTATGTTCATTATAGAAATTATTTGTCTCAGTCATGCAGAACTGTAAGATTATCCTGAGTCCAGCTATTATGTCAGTCTTTAGAAAACAAAAGTAAGAAGGCTAAGAGATGAACAGGCACAATCAGTCACTCTTAGGACTATATGATGATTAACATGAATTTGCTGTTTCTTATGTTAAGGTCATTCTCTAAGGACCCTCTATGAGTTACCAATAGATCCTGACATGTAGCTCCGTATCCTAGACTTTGAACTGTCCTAGTCTCTTCTCTGATATGTAAGATCTAAATAGCAAGGTCCCATCTGAACCTTTCAGATACACCTTTTTCTAAGATACTTTACTTCAAATAAATTAGATCCCTTAGGATTGGAACTGCATTATTTTTAAGGAGTGTTATTTCCACAAAATTGTGAGATACTAATAAATATTTCATTTTTAGTAACTTCTTAGCCTATTTTATAGATATAAAGAAAAGTTAAAGCTCTGATTTCAAGAAAAGAAATCCAATTTTTTAACTCTTTTATTTACAACTTTTATTTCTTTCTTCTGAGAGTCTGAAAGAGAGCTAAAACGAAAGACTAAATATTGGAATAATAAAATATATTTATTTTCATCTAAAAGGAAATCAAAAGCCTATTATCCTGATGGTTATAGCCCTTCAACTGTGATTGAAATTAAAATATTATTTTTAAACTCAAATAAATAAACCTGAGTTCCATCACACATCTGTTGAAGTAAGCTTTTATGATATGGCTGATATCACACATTTTTAGACTATCCCTAGCATAAAAATCTCCCAGTACCGCTTTCTTCAAAAACATTTTTATGCTAATAGACACAAAAATGAAACATAATCAAATTAAATTAACGTTTATAATGACTTTTCCTTTCTGTTGTGAAAAACACATGAAAAACAGAAAGTGTTAACTGGAAATCCTACTGCCTTAAACTAAAAAGAAGGACTATAACAAACAAACACATGGCTGAAATTTCTCAGAATTTGCTTTTTTTTCTGATTCAGGATATTAAGAGACACAGTTATATGAGCAAAACGACACTCTTCATCCAACTGTACTTTAACTTAATCAGTACTTAAGTTCACATTAATCAAACACAAGGTACAGTAATCCCCAAAATTTTGTTATCTGTTTCCATTTTATAGCTAAAATAACTCTAGAGTATTAAGTGGGAATGGTGAGCAGAAGTGATAAGGCAGGAGATACCTGGTAGGTCTGACCCTGCAAAACATTTCTATTATTTCTGTGTTTTCCAAGACAACTGCAGCTTGAATATTGTAAACTAGAATATTGTAAACTTGAATATTGTAAACTATTTGAACAGAACCATTACATTTTAAAGGGGAAAAATAAATGTGGCTTATTAAAAATGTTATAACTGAATAGATGTGGCTATGAAAGATGTTTTTAACAAAAGTGTCTTGACTGGAAGCTCAATAACACCTAAAAATGTGGGACAATTTCATGCAACTAAACAAGAAGAAAATAATTATACAACAATCAAAACAATATCGCTGCTTGGATGTTCTTTAAAGATGTGAATAGCCACCTTTGCTTTAAAATTCACATTTTTGAACTTTGAAAAAGGTTCTTGAAGGCAATTTGGTGCTGTTTTTTCCTTCCAAAGCCATATGGTTGAGAGAATTAAGCGCTATCCTGGGAATCAGGACATTCTCACTCCTCGTCTCATCTTTACTGCTGATGGGTCTTAATACTTTCTACTTCTTTAAACTTTGGAAATGCTATTTAATTATGCTATGCAACAACCGAGTTTGCAAACATTAATTAAGCTTCATAGCTCCCTCGTGGTCTGAGACAGGTAAAATACCATTAGTCTCAGATAATAGGGAAAATAAGGCTCAGAGGGGTTAAGTGGCATGCCCAAAGTCACAGAAGCAGTAATATTTGGATCAGTACTATAATTCAAATTGTCTTTTAATCTACAATGACTCTCGAGTAAGGCCAATGTATCCATGTGAGTTCCTTGAGTTAAAACACAAGAAACAAGCATTTTAGCCATTCTGAAATTTCAGTACCTCTAGGCTCAAGTTACCTCTAATTTAAGTATTCACTTGAGCCTCACTGATTTATAAACAAGCACAGGCCACTTTAATGCTGGGGAAGATGAACAGATGAACAGCATCCTCTGTAAGAAGTTTCTGAAACAGAGACAAGGGTAACACTGGGTGGAGGGCATCACCCCTGGGGAAGGCTGTGGGGCTGGTGTTTCAGAATGCAGACCCCACAGGAGGCAGTGGGCTTCCAGCTGCTCCACTCAGAGAAACACAAAAGTGATCTCCTCTGGCTGGCAAGGGTCAGAGAGGTGTTTCCACCCTGTCAGCTAATCCAGGCAACACAGGAAGGTAGAAGAGGCTGCTGGGGAAAGAAGTGAGTGACTCCACACTCCTGTTCCATGTGGGTCATGAAGGTCATAGCAAGAGGACTTCATCTGTGAATACATGTTTACATAATCCTTACAGATGAGCCCCAGCTGCAACTGGTCTCCAATCCTATAGCTCCATGCAGAGAACCAAAACCAAGAAATGACAGAGCAGAATGATAAGCATTGCCTGGGACTTTGCAAACGAAAGAGGAGGAAGGATATCCAATATTCAGATTTAACATATTAACATCAACCATAAGGAGCAATGATCTGAAACAGCACAATAACTGGGGTATTTATCCAAGATTATGTATTATGACCCCTCTTTAAGCACTGCTACATGCTCAGGTGGCCATGAGAGAGTACTTTGGAAAAATGCAAAGAACTGCTGGCTAGATACCTAACTGTATACATATCTCATATCCCATATCCCATTCTATATTCAAATATTGGCACATACCCTCACTGTAAGAATATACAGGAAGTAATACTATGCTTGTTTCTTATATGAATTATTAAATAAAATCTTTTCTACCCCCACACATGGGGGTTTTATACAATTCATTTTCTACATAAATTCCACTTCTACCTGCATTAAGGCAACCTGTTCCTAAAGCATGCTGGATCTGTGCTCATGCCTTCTGAACAGCCTGCCCTTTCTGTTCTTGTGTGTCAGGGCATAAATAGTTGAGGTGGGCCTTCACTGCCCTTCTGTTCTTCTTACTGCCTCACAAGCTAGAACTTTATGTCATCTGCAGTGTCTCTATTTTTTGTAGGCAATAGTTGTCTTGATGCTCTTCCTCAATAGTTCAAGTGAACTCTGCTGAATTGAATACGAAGATACAGATCACCTTGTTAGTGGCAGCTGTCTGAAGTCCTATTTACTTTTAGGAGACAGATGACATGTCAGAATGTGATATGCAGTTTCAAGAATATGTATGAGGAGATTCAAGCAAATGAAGTCATTTTCTAGACTACTGATATTCCTCTGAAATTCCCTTTGTCTAACTTTGGGTCTCCAGGACATTCTAGCAGACCTCAAATAATCACAAGGAGATCTTCAAATATCTTGTCCTCCAGCTACAGAATTGTTTGTGACATGCCATAATCATTAATGAGAGCCAATACTGGTCCCAAGGAACTTGAAGACTTGGACCTTTGTATTTATGGTCATTATATACCTTATTTTCACAAGTACCCAGAATTTGTTTGCCCTTGGGAAAGTTGATCAGACTCTACTGATGTCATTCTGATGGCTCCACCTTGTGCCAGGTATTCCTATAAATCTAATGGAAAAGGAAGCCATTCCTGAACAGATTTGAATAAGAGTACTTAGTACCTCTTCAAGTGATGATATTTGTCTTCACTGAGGTCCTCAGGACTGTGTCTCAGCTTGATTATGATTATGGTGATCACATTTCACCGCATTTCCACCAGGTTACAGAAAAGAAATTCTTGAAAATAGTAATTCTTGGGTTTTTTGCTAGCACTCTCTGGCTAGCTGCTTAATCCTTCCATCTTCTTTCAATAGATACTGCTTTCCTGACTGCTATACCCAACCAAAAGGCTGTAGTAACCACACAAATCTCTCAAATATTTTGAACTTCAGATATTTCCTGCTTCTATTCTTCATATACTGTCTTTTCCAAAATTGTTCTTGAACCATGTCTGCAGGTACAGCTTGACACCATCTCATAATTTTGATAATTAAAATCTCCTTTGTCATTTTTTTTTAATTCTAAACAGCCAAGGCTAAACTTCATGTTCTGAATGTAATAAGCACTTTTTCCTTTCTCCTAGACAATGTGGTATTAATTCAAGCCTTATTGAGACTAAGTTTATGGCACAGATGAGAGTTTTTTGACAGTTTTGCAGTGACTATGCAAGTGTGTTTCTGATTTGTACTTACTACTTTTTATCAAAGAAAGACCCACTCTGTTTTAGTCAATTTGGACCAATATGATCTCTTTCCCTCTTCGAATAGCAACCTTTAAAGATTTATAGGGCAGCAGCTTGGAGTTCACTAACTATACCAGAGACACATGAAATTACAGTTCTGATGGAAGGTGTGAATTCTGACAGCATCAGAAGTTTTAGAATAAAACTAGGAATTTTACTTAAATCTTCAGATTTTTAATTCCCAGACTGAAATGGAGTGAAAGAAATGGCTGTTGGAGCTAAGACAAGTTTTTCTAACACTGGGATTTATCTAGAGGTCAAAGTGCTTTCCTTGACACATAGCTAAAAGAGAAGGGTGGACAAGCAGCCAGAGGCACACTATTCATAAGTTGTCAGGCGTCTTCTTTCTACAGTAAAGAATATAACTAGAAATAAGCACTGACAGCCAGACGAATTCTCGTTTCCTGTTGTAGAAACAATTTTTAATAAGGGGAATATCTGCTGGTAGATTTTTAGATGCAAAGGTTAGTTTTTACAGGAAAGGTAAATACAAAGTCTCTAAATGTATGTAGCTTTTCCATACATCATTCTTCTAGCTCAGGTAGGTCAGGATAAGTTTGGACTTCCTCTCCTTCTCCACATTTCTCACATTAGGGCAGTGAGGGATCCTGGAGAGAAAAAAAAAAAGTATTTGACACAGATTGACACAATTTAAATTCTGTCACAGTCTTTTGCCTGAATTTTACTTTGGGGTCTGTCATAGGCATGGGAAACACATTCCCTTAATTCTTACAATTTTGAATTTGTTTTTGTTTTACAGGTTTTCCCATAGAGGCACTGCTTATCAGAAGAGAAAGCAACCCACATCACATTTTGTGCAGCTTGTCTAAATCAAAATAACAGCATCCTGGCAAACCTTTGGTAGAGAGAGTGTAATAATTATTGGTTTGGTTTTCCTTAACCTCTTTTTGTTTAGTCAACATTAAGTCAATCCACCTGGAGCTTAATACTGTATGTTACTATAGTAACTTTACAGCCTATTTGATTGTGACAAAGGGCTTCATCTCGTCCATTTCATGCTCCTGTGTCGACCTACTCCCTCCCAGTGTTTTATTATATCTGTCTTTAAGAGTATCTGCAGGAGCCACAGCTGCTCTGCTTTTGTAGCAGAAAGCAGCTTTCACTGTGTGAAATACTCTGCTCTAAAAGGTCTTATGGGCTGATGGCATTATTGAATTTCAAAGCAAAGACAAACAACATTAAATTGTGTAAAGCTAATATTCATGTTTTGCTGTGTACTATGGTTGGGGTTTTTTTTAGAACGGAACAGTATATAATCACTGGTTGATGCCCTTGAGAACAAAACTACACAAAATAAAGCAATATAGAATACAAAAAGACTTGAAAGTAATTCAGTTTTCCAAACAAAATAAAACAAAAAAAATGTGTTGGGGGCTCAGGAAAAACATTAACTCCAGAAGCTGGAGTTAGCAGTTTGTAAAATGAAAAAACTAGATAATGCTTTACAAATGGACACGATCCTTCTCTGCTAAACCACTGTGAAGCCATTGATTTTACTGGCATTACTTCCAAATTTATACTGGTATGAGGCTGAGAAGTACAGGACCCATGAATGCAAAATGTTTAAGATTTTCTGACTGTTGCCTGTTCATTTTACAACCTGGCTGTTCTATAATATTCTAACTATCCATGTGGATGATTGTCAAAAGCAGCTACACGCTTTTGTTTGGATTACTAGCACCTCAGAACTCTTTCCTTACATTGTTTGTTCCTGCTGTTGTTTAAATTCATCTTACTCTAGCTTCTCAGCACAATTTATTCCTTACTGGAGCTCTTTTCCTCCAACTGTTTTACACCTGCTGGCCTCATGAGTGAAAATACTTTACAAATCTATTTTTCCTCAGTCTGTTCAGATTTGCCTCATATTGCTAATATTTATCTGCATATTTGATTTGAGAATAAAACATGTTCTCTGCCCTAGTTTCTCTCACTCCTTACATGTTGTTACGGATGCTCTTGAATAAAGAATTGTGCATCTCTTTGTCACCAGCGCAAGGGCGATGCAGCGAGGTTTCTCCTGCACTTCAGTGGAGCCCTGCTCCAGTTGTGTTAATTGTTGGGCTGGAAGGGCAGCGAGTGCTGAATGCTGCCTTGTTAACTTGCTAAGCAGCTGGTCAGCAGGGTAGTTTGATTCCAGCAAGGCTCTTGACACCTCTGCCAAGGGTTATTGATACCTCACACACCCCAGCTGAGACAGATTGTTTTAGTCGTGCTTCATATCCATAGCACAGCCTGTAGTTAGGAAAAAAAGTGATTGACAGCTCACACCTCCTGGGCCCTTCTTACTACCAGACACAACATCTGCTATGCCCTGTGGAGCAGTGAACCAACACACACTGAGAGAACTGTTTCTAGTATTGTCAGGGTTGATTTTGTTTAACCCTTTCTGGCTGCTCTCTGGAGATGCACATAGGGGTTTCTGTAATCCTTTCCAAGTGCTTAAAAAGTGTGGAATATTTGAACAAGAGAACACTGAAGAAAATTGTGCTAGTGATGGCAAAGAAACTGGTCAGAAGTTCTTCCTCAGTAAAGTGATCAGTGTGCTTTGAACTGCAAAATAGAAACTGGGTTGTCTCTACAGAAGCATTGCTTATTTTCAAATAGCACCGCAGACGCAGCCTATAAGGAGTGCAACTCTGAAACATGGCCTGAAGCAATGATTGTGCATGGATACACTGAGGAGTACAGTAACAAGGTTAAGCAAGTCTATTTGCTAACTAGTTACCTAGGTCAAAGCATGCTCTGGTTAAAGTTTAGGTTATATGTACAAACAACAGAGAGGTATAGCTTTGTGACAGAGATTAGAGAGAAAAATGGCTGTATTTTCTACCTTCAGAAAACTAGTCAGTAACAGTTGGCACTTGTAGCATCCTCACTATAAATGATTGCAACTATGATTACAAATACGAGTCATTAAATATACATGCAAGGATCTTCTGGAAACTGTCTTCAAGGCATTAAACAAATTACGAGAAATATTTTAAAGACTTTCAAAATCAAACCAATAGTTTTAAAATATATCTGATATGTTTGAAGGACTGATTTACCTTAATTTTGGACAGGTTTGGGGTTTTGGGTTTTTTTCCCCTGCTAAAATATCACCAGAAATATTGCTGAAGCCTGCCAATGAATATTTTTATAAATCATAAAATCACAGAATCACATAATAAAAATCATAGAATCATCTAAGTTCAAAAAGACCCTTAATATTACTGAGTCCAATCATTAATCCAGCACTGTCAAGTCCACCACTAAACCGCATCCTCAAGTGCCACATCTATAATCTTTTAAATACTTTTAGTAATGATGACTCTACCACTTCCCCAGGCAGCCTGTTCCAATTCTTGAAAACCCTTTCTGTGAAGAATTTTTTCCTAAGACCAATCTAAATGTCCTCTGGAGCAACTTGAGGGCATTTCCTCTCATCTTGTTACTTGGGAAAAGAAACCACTCCCCATCTTGCTACAATTTCTGAGGTAGTTGTAGAAAGTTATAAGGTCTCTCTTGAGCCTTAAATAAACGCAGCTCATTCAGTCACTCCTCGTAAGATTTGTGCTCCAGATTCTTTGTCACCTTCATTGGCCTTTTTTGGATGCACTTCAGCACCTCAATGTCTTCCTTGTTCTGAGAGGCCCAAAGCTGAAGAGAGTATTTGAGATGTGACCTCACCAGTGCCCAGTACAGGGAGTCATACAGTGGGTTGATCACTGCTCTAGTCCTATGGATCACACTATTTTTGATACAGACCAAGATGTTATTGTCATTATTTGCTTTCTTGGCCACCTGGGCACACTGCTGGCTCATGTTCAGCTGTTGTCAACCAACGTCCCCAAATTCTTTTTCAATAAACAGCATTCCAGACACTCTTCCCCCAACCTGTAATGCTGCATGAAGTCGTGACCCAAGTCCAGGACCCAGCACTTTGACTAGTTGAGCCTCCTACAGTTGGCGTCGGCCCATGGATGCAGCCTGTCCAGATTGCTCTGCGGAGCCTTCCTGCCCTGCAGCAGATCAACACTCCCACTCAATTTGGTGTCACCTGAAATCTGACTGAAGGAGTTGCTGATCTCTTCATCTAGGTAATTGATAAAGATATTAAATAGGACTTGCCCCAACACTGAACCCTAGGGAACACCACTTGTGACCAGCCATCAGCTGGATTTAACTCCATTTGCCACCACTTTCTGTGCCCAGCCATCCAACTAAATACTTTTTTGCCCAGTGAAGAGTCCAAGCCATAAGCAGCCAGTTTCTGCAGGAAAATGCAGTGGAATACAAAGTCAAATAGTTTATTAAAGTCCAGGTAAACTACATCTGCAGCCTTTCCCTCAGCCACTAAGTAGGTCACTTTGTCACAGAAGATCTGATTGGTCAAGTGGGACTTGTTTTTCGTAAATCCATGAGACTGGGCCTAATCCCTTGGTTGTCTTGCAGGTGCTGCATAATGGCACTCAAGATAATCTGCTCCACAACCTTCCCCAGACGTGAGTTCAGGCTGACAGGCCTTTAGTTCCCCAGATCTGTATTCCATCGCTTCTTGTAGATGGGCATCTTATTTGCTAACCCCCAGTCAACTGGGATGTTTCCAGTTAGCCAAGACTTCTGGTGAATGATGGAAAGTGGCTTGGCAGCTCTTCCACTATTTCCATCATACTCTTGTGTGGTACCCCAACTGTTCCCATAGATTTGTATATGTCTGAGTGATGCAGCAGGTCACTGACCATTTCCCCTCGGATTATGGGGCCTTCATTCTTCTCCCCATCCCTGTCTTCCAGTTCAAGGGGCTGAGTACTTGGAGAACAACTAGTCTGGCTATTAAAGGCTAAGGCAAAAAATGCATTACATACTTCAGTCCTTTGTCACTCTTTCTGCCATATCCATTAAAAGATGGAGGTTCTCCTTAGTCCTCCTTATGTTGCTGATGTATTTATAGAAACATTTTTCATTGTCTGATTCCCCCTTCTTACTTCTCTGAGAATTGAAAACCCTACAATTTTGTGATTTCTGTGCCCAGGGTGGCCTCCAACAATCACATCACCCACAAGTCCTTTTTTGTTCACAAAGAGCAAGTCTAGCATGGCACCTTCCCTAATTGGCTCACTCATCAGTTATGGAAGGATGTTATCTTTCACACAGTCCAGGAACATGCTGGACTGTTTCCTCTCTGCTGTATTGTATTTCCTACAGACATCTGATAAGTTGAAGTCCCCAACAAGAACAAGGACTAGCAAAATCTTATTTGCTTGCATCATATAGGTATGCTATAGTCAGTGAGATTTTCACAGAAAATGCTATGAAAAGCTAGAGAAGCCATATGGTAATGGATTAAAAGGACTTTTTGGACCTTTTTTCTTTTTGTAGCTACAGACTGGCTTCTTACCATTATGTCATGCTTTAGAACTGTTGCTCGCCTGCGACATTGTCTGTGTTTACAATGCCATAAGGATGTGTTATGCTACAAAGGAACTAATAGCTTTATTTATTATATCTTTATTATACTAATGTAATTAGCAATATTACTTTTGTTAAACCTCGCTATCACCTCTTGTCAGTACCATGTAACTCCAACATAAGTCTCTGTGTTTTATATCCTGGACAAAATTATTGGCTGAGTAAGTTTACATGATACTGTACTGCTCATACTTCATGGGATTGTATGGCTGTGTTCTGCTGGTAGACTGACAGTTTGCTACAGTAAATGCTACAGTAAACCAGCATTATGACTACATGACTTTTGGCACAAATCTCTCACCTCTGGTAGTCATCTATCCTTTCTTCCTTCAAGAGCATGGAATGTACTTCTGATTACTTTAAAACTTACAACAGCCTTAGTGTGAGTTATAAGTCAGAATATCAGATTAATGAAAAGTAATTTTTGTTTCTGGACTTGTACAGTTACTGTAACTATGTTTGTTGTTCCTTTAGCCTTCCTGAATAAAAGAAAAATTAATAGATGGAGGTATGGCCAAAGCCAGACTTTGAGCTATGTTTGTTTTCAGAAATACTTGTCCCATCTAGGCATCACATTCTTTTTTAAAAAGAAGTCACATTTCCTCTAAATGAGCAGGACATAGATTATTTTGAAATGTAACTGACATGAAAGCATCAAGTTCCCTTTCTTTGAAGGTAGCATCGAATTTGAAAGTGGTTCACAAACATGGAACTCCAAAGTAGACATTCAAATAAATCGATACCAGTCCTATTTTTCCTAAGAGCACCTTTATTTCTTGTAGGATTGACAGCTGGCCTGTTTTGTCTCTATGGTTAAGGACTGGACTTGAGGCCTAGCTGTACCATGTCCTTAAAAGATGCTAACACTAATAGTACGACCTTAAAAGTGAATGAGTCAGCATTTCCTGTCTATAGCAGAAGCCTGACTACATGACCGTCTCACTTCGAGATGATGGCCAATGCTCTGTCTAACTGACTGTTCTGCTTCGAGTTAATGGTGGAGTGTTTTTGTTGCTTGTCCAATTATACACGTATTTACACTTGATCAATGCCAATGCCAGGGTGCCACATACCAACTGACCAGTTGTGAAATATACACGTAACTTATGCACCAATAATGTTACTGGAGTCAGGGTATTTAAAGAGTTAATAAACTCTCTTCTTGGTCGTTCAATATGGAACGGACCAGAAGACTTCTGTGAATCGTGTCTCTTTGTTTCTCGTCCCCTGAACGAAGCCAACAATTTCTAACGTTTATTTCTAAAGTTCCAGTGATAAGGGAGATGATACAAACTCAGCAAGTAAATCCAACGGAAATGTAGAAATCAGCCAGCCACACTTGTAGCCAATGGGAGAACAAGGCAATATCTTGAACTCACAGCCCCTTGGCACTTACCAGGGCAAGAGCAAGCAAGGCCAGACAGATAAGGTGTCAGGAAGAGGTTCTGGCACCAGTGAAACTCACTCCAAACAACCTTTTATTTGCAAAATCAGACATATATTTACAGAAAACATAAGAATATACACTGGTCAAAATAACTATATTATCAGTAATTGACATCAGTACAAGTCAGTACTGGCGGGTTGTATTGTCCATCAGTTACAAACAGATCAGGAACATCTCAGATCACCAGTTTCCTAGATGTGGTATCTTTCTCTTGGTGGAAACTGAGGCCATCAAGTCAGCTCAGTAACAAAGAATGGTCAAAAGTTTGGGAGAGGGTTGCTTTCATGTTCATCATATCACATTGGCTCCTGTGTGACACAGACACCTTTAAAAAGAACAGAGAGCTCCTCTAAATCAAAGAAGTCACAATGCAATAATCTGAGAAACTGGAACTGTACAGCTGGGTTGCAAAGAACAGCATCAAAGAAGTAGGGAAGAATGATGGAAACAAGTACATAGTAGAAAGAAGCAGAATAGTCCTTTCTTAAGCACTTTTTAAGGTTCATAGTAAACTAGCCATATCACATTTTCCCTGTCCCTTGTCTGTTGATGTGTCAAAATGTATAAAAGATTTAATGTTGAGTACAGAGGAAGACATGGAAATTCAAACATAATTATCTCTACCATCTTTTTTTTTTTTTCTGAGAAGGCAATCTTATTGTTTAATCTGAAAAGCAAAATCAGGGATCAACACAGAAGCAACTGCATGATAGCCTACGGCTTCTGCTATGTAGGTGAGAGACAACACAAACTGTCTTTTCTGCTCCTGAAATCTAACATACTTGAAAGAACGAGGGTCTTAGTCAAGCTCTTCAGGGAGCTGAGGAGATATTTCATATTTGGCCCCTCAGTTCTGTTTGTGTGTGTGCATATGCTTGTTTTTGTTACAGGAGAGAATCTCAGTAGACCAATCAAGGAAAAAACTCCTAGTCTAGTAACCAATTCAGCCTTATGTGACTGGATTAATTTCTTGAGCACAGGGAACTGTAGAGAAAGGATATGTGTAACCAGAGTTAATTTCCTTCTGTGGCTTCTTATTGAGGAGGACATTTAAACATTTTCCAGAAAACTTTTTTTTTTTTTTAATTAAAATGCAACTTCACTACCTATCGCTCCACCTTCCTGGACTGCAGATATTATTCATACCAGTGGCTGACAACAAAGCATAATGTACAGCACTGACACCAATTTTAAAAGTATATTTTAAGACTCTCTAGGAATCCATGTATTCACATATATCATTTCATTTTTCATTGAGTTCTAAATGAGTGAGCTGGCACTGCAGGAAAACAAAATAAAACATTCAGTTCTGGATTTTTCTCTTCAGGTGGCAGGAAATTGAGATTTGGGGACTACTCTCAGGCAGTTGTTTGAAGGACATCTCTTCCTCCTACTGCTGCTCCATTTTACAGCCTCTGGCCATCTCAACCTTATCAAAACTAAACCAAGAAGATATTAATTATTCAATATCAGTTACAGAATAATAAAGTGACTTCCAATGTCATGGAAATTCTGGGAAATATATATATTTTCATAGTATTTATATTTACTATGAGTGTTTGACTTTCACAGGAATCCTTTTCTGCAGTCATTTTGAAACCAGTTTCCAGTGTTATGTTTGACCAAACACCACTCTATCTAGCCATCTTTGTGATGTTGATATAAAAATTCAAGTACAGCCTGTTTCGTAAGCAAACCTGGTCATTCCTCTGAGCATTCCTGTATCTGGTGGGTCATCAGAAAAACTGTACCTATTACTTTAGGTGGTAGTTCAGTTTGTGATGGGACAACCCAGAGAACATCCTTTGCCTGATCTGTTCTGCTCCCTGACCTGCTAGGGCCTCTCTCAAAGCTCAACCTCACTGTCCCTTGTGCTTCTGTTGCCCTCTCTTCCATGTTTCTGTTAAGCCTATCAGCAATTCCGTGAAGTCAGCTCAGACAGTGCTGATGTTTTCCAGAATTATTGCTTTGTTTGTTTGGTCTTGGGATAGGCTTCTTAAGTGCAAGACAGCTGTGATCCGGAAATGTGGAAGGCAGTATATTTAGGAATTGATGGACTATTCTCTCCCTGAGCTAGGGATGACATGCCTGTTCAGAATCTCAGTTTATATCAGACTCTTCTGTCCTTCAGATAGCAGTGACTGGAAACATTTTGTTTTATCATCTCAGCTGGTGCATTTTCTTCTTAAATGCAGACTTTGTTACAGTGATCTATAACTGAGAATCCCTTCAGGCTTGTCTACTACATTGCACTCTATCAGAATCAATGTGTGAAGAATCCTTGAAACCTCCAGTTACTGCAGAATACAGTTGCTTTCCCTCACAAGTGCTGTACTAGCAAGAACATATTGCAACTCTACTTCACAGGCTATGTTCAACACCGGAAAATCAGGGCGCCAAAAAAAGGTCTTAAAAGGCCTGTAGTCTTAAAAGGCCCATAGAGGGCATCAGCAACCATAGAAATCTTAATCCAAATCCCAGGGATATTCAAGAAAGTCAGCATAGAGATGTGCTGGTTCCGGTTCTAGAAATGACCCCTTCTTGATTGCATGTGGGTCCCAACCTTGGATAATTTAAAAGAACCTTTAGTTGCCTAGACATTTCAGTTGCTACCAGTCCATTACATTTGGCACTTACGTCTAATAGTTGTATATTTGAGGTCAATTATGCTAGTGAGTAGAGTTGCTATCTTGAAGGGCCTGTACTTTGAAGCTTTGTGGCTCTAAACTCCCTAATACAGATCCAGTGCTGTGAATGAGGCATCTAATCTTTGTGAATCTTTGTGAATCTTACATTGCATAACGGGGAAGAAACTGCTCAAACACTGTTTACACCTATTTTTTGCTCCTACCTACCTAATGCTGAATAAAGCCCACACTAATCCATCCTTAAATGAAGGAGAGGAAGAGTAGAAAAAATTCCTCCTCTCTCGTGCTGTTTTGCTACTTTCATGTAGCAGGAGTGCGGTTCAATGGTAAGTCACTAAATCAGATACAGGCTATGACATTTTGGGTGACCTTGGGCAACCCACAACTCTGTGCCTCTCTTTTGCTTCCCCTCTTTGTTGTTTTCCTTAAAAGCATGGCATAAAACTATGCAGAGCTGATTCTGTCTTTGGAGAGCATTTTCTATCCTAGCAGGACCCTACCCCTGGCTGTTAATTCCAGGATTTTAGACTCATGATTAAGTTACTGCAGTGTAACAAGGTACCTTACATCTGTTGTTCATTAGGGGGACTTGTCTGAGCCAGGGTAAATGACTGCATCTGAACTAGTAATCTTGACTTCCTCTGTAGTCACTGAAAAAAATTTGTCACTCTTAGGTTGCGTTCTGCAGTAGACATCTAACATATATCAGATGAATCATGTTCCCCAAATGCCTATTTCTCTGCATTGATTATGAAGAGTGTCTACAAGAAATAGCTGAGATGAAGATCCCTACCACACTGCGGTAGTCTAAAGTTATGTGGAAATTACTTTCCTAGTAACTGCTCATACATCTGCTGTTTGCCCCAAACAAAAGTGAACTACTTTGATGCAACATACAACCAACTATATGACCTAGGTCAAATTGTCTTATATTTATTCCAAGCTAAATATGTATATGCAATTAACATGACTCGGCTGATACCTGTTAAGTGGATCACACATTCACTCACCTACTTTGTCTAAATGCAAAATTCTATTGCATTCATTTACCATCAGTCTACTTTGTAACCAAGCCCATTCTTTTTTGTTCCTCCAACTTTACAGACTAAGGGCAAGGTCACTCTTTCTACTGGCTTGTCCTATTTGTTACTCTCTCAAGCAGAGACTTTACACCTCTTTCTGAATTTTCCTCTTCCTCATAAGATCTGTTCTTTCCGTGCAGCCTTCTCGATGCTCCCTATGAAGGACACTGTGAAAATGAATTTTAATACTTAAGTCCCAGAAAAATTTTAAATGCAGACTGTTGGCATGAGTGTAAACTATTTTGTAAATCAGCAGTCTTACAGTTTTTAAATCAGGCTGTAGTATGAATGTAAGATTACTTTAAAGCAAATACTTGTAAAGATGCAAACAGCTAGAAATACCCCCTTGAAAATATTTTTTTTCATAATATGTCTATGGGAGATAATACTCCCAAGCAAAACCTCTTTTTGTTGTTGTTGTTGTAGCTGCACATGGAAATAACAGAGCTGTTTCTAAAATGTAAACAGATTTTAATGTAGATTTCCAAATACCCACCTAAGAATTTGTTATTGAAATATGGTTGTTTACCTACAGTATAGAATTTACAGAGATATACAACATAAGTTTGAAGTCTATTGTATACATTTCTGGCTGTATCAAATATTTAATACCTGGTATTCTTTGGGATTTGTTAGCATCTCCTTTAAAACATGCCTGCGGCAATTACAAGATGGAATGTGAAAAGTGGTTTTGATTATCGTTTTGGATTGTCACCTTGACAGTTTGGGTTGAGTTTTATAGGCATGGAGAAAGAACACACACAGACGCACACAATTGCTCCTTTTCACTTTGCATCCCTTTCCCAGTAGACAATGCTCTACAGAAATGGCTCAGGAGCAGACTAGACATGAAAGGATTACCAAGTGGAGCTATTTGAGGGAAACCTGGTTTGTTATTTGGAGACAGGAATATGTAAGTGGCCAGTTTCATCTATAAATTGCTGTTGCTTGGGGATCGCAAATAGACCTTAGTGGGTATTTGAGTGGTCAAGTCAAATACACTGTTGCCAACAAAAACAGAAGGAGGGAAAAAACAGGTGGAAGGAAAGAGAAGAGGGAATAAAAATTTAAAATCAAGAGAGGAAAAATTAAGTATCTTTAGCTTTCGTTGGCCATTGAATAAATAGGAAGCGTTCAAAAACAGGAGAAGTCTAAGGTCATTGCTTTAATTTTTAATCTAGGTTGGAGGATGCAAGAAGAGTACTAATGTACCTATGTATGTGAACATCCTTTAAATATGAAAAATATTTGCTGTTTTGAGTACCTTAGTGGCTCTTAGCTTGCAGGTCCCCTCTAGGGTAAAGGCTGCTCTTGGCCACACTGTTCTAGCAGTGCCCATCAATCGCTCTTTGTCCACTGGGGAAAAGACATTTTGTTACATGTGAACGAGAATCTTACCTGAGTGTCAGACAGTGGAAGGCAGGGGTCCATAAACTATTTATTTGTAGTTGGGCATTGTGTTTGTTTTGATGCAAACTGAAGGCTGCCATTTGCACAATAATTGAGCAGACTGTTATGGCCACCGAATCTTAGGCAAGAGGAAGACTCAGATGTGTGACTGTGACTTTATTATGAGGAAAGTAAAAGGAAATACCAGAGCTAGGTGCACCAATGTGTTTCTTCTTTCAGACTCTTTCACAGTACAACTGCAAGTTGAGTTTCTTAGATTTTCTGTAAATGATATCCAGGCGTCATAAGAATTGAGTTTATTAACACCCATCTTAACACTGAGTCTGCACATAGCTTTCCTGTAAAATCCACAAGATTTTGTGAAGCATACAGGTTCTTTTTTCTCATTTAAGTAAATTATTGCTATGGCATCAGGTATTGCTGATATCATTAAATGCCTTTCAGCATTTTCATTATAAATCTTGTTTTCAAGGGGTTTTTAACTTACCTATTTTAATTCATGTTTCTCTGTAATTTGCCATAGATTTTCAACATGGAGTAGATGGCACTGTCTTTTCTTGCAGCTTTTGATTTGAACACCTGTAGCCATTCAGGACTGACTATTGCAAAAGGTAAAGTGTATCTCAGGTAGTATAACTTTCCTACAAAATAATATTTGAGCAGGATGTAAGGCAAAGCAT